>JAYMTF010005917.1:0-10953 GCA_036897485.1 Pelargonium nanum | reverse complement strand
TTACTTCGCAGGAACAAAGTAAAGTACAAGGACCCCGATGGAACAAATGAGATAGTACAAAAACCTCTGTGAACCTTTTTCCTAAATTAAAATAAAAATTGTTGGTTGCAAGTTAATATATTGATTCTGAGGCAGCAAGCACATGTATTTTAATCTTTACTCATTTGGTCACTAGCTAGGGAACCATTTTTCTTGTAGATTGAATAGTAATAATAATAATCCAATAAACTACATTATGTGCACTCAAATTTGTCCATTACAATTCGCGGAAATTGTGAAAATAACAACTAACTTTGTGAACTTATCAATTTTAGGTGGTGCGACGACTTGTTAACATATCACATATTGAAATAATGTGAAGTTTGTGACCGCTTAATATACACGTTGGATCCTCCATCTATCAACTATGGCTTTTGAGTTTGAGTTATGTTTAACATGATATTACAACTGGTTTGGTTTGGTTTGAGCCTAATGACCCGTTTGTTCCCAAGAGGAAGCAGGACGCCAAAAGATCCCAAAAAGACCGGGTGATGGTAGGATTCAACAAAGACAACCCAATAGAAATGATCACATTTTTCACCATTGTTGATACACACTCGCCTTTCAACATGATAGTAGGAACACTGGTCATGAATGAGTTCGAGCTTTAAATTTTCAAACGATTTAAGTGCTTTGATTTTTTTTTTTTTGAAATCTCGATTTCGAGCTTTTCCAAGATGAAGCAGGACGCCAAAAGATCCAAAAAAGACTGAGTCCGATGGAAGGAATCAACAAAAACAACGCGATAGAAATGATCACATTTTCACCATTGTCGTTTCACACTCGTCTTTCAACATGATAGTAGGAACACCGGTCATGAACAAGTCCGATTTTTAACTTTTCAAACTTTTTAACTGCTTTGAATTTTTTTGAGATCTCGAGTTCGAACTTTTTTATTTGACGCTTTTTTTTTGTTATTGAGAGATACTTAAGCTTGAGACCAATTTGTACATTATCTGACTCATTTCTTAGCGGTACGCAGAATTAGACCACCAATTTTCCTACTCCTTTCTCTCTCTACTTTTAAACCTCCAAACATTTCCATTTCTCACTCCTCTCCTCTATTTCTCCTCCTTCTCTCTCTAAACACAAAAAAGCAACAGTTAGAGAGAGAAAGAGATTTGATACAAGAAAAGCAAAATACAAAATTCTAGATCTCCTCACATCTGCAATCTCCAGAGATTCTACAGGTTTTTCTGGTCAATCAGTAGAAGAAGGAGAAGAAAAGCTTGAACATAGAAGTAGAGGCAGCCAAATCGCAGGATGGGCAGCCAGAAACCTCTGATCTACTCCTTCGTTTCCCGAGGAACTGTGGTGCTCGCTGAGTACACCGAATTCAACGGCAATTTCAATTCCATCGCCTTTCAATGCCTCCAGAAACTCCCGGCCACAAACAACAAGTTCACCTACAACTGCGATGGCCACACCTTCAATTACCTCGTCGACAACGGCTACAGTTAGTTCTCTCACTCCTCTTTTTTCCGTTTATTTCCATGTAAATTTCCGCTTGTGTGACGATCTGGCTTTTGTATGAGTTTGCTGGTTGTTTTGTTGTTGTTTTCGTTCCGGCGATGAAGATGAGGGAAAAGTCAGACCTAGGAGAGGTCTGTTTGGTTCCTGAGAAAGCTCAGGGAATAAAATAATAATTTTATGCTTATATTTTTTTTATCGCCGAAAAATGAGGTGATGAGTGTTTTAGATAGTGATTTCGGCTGGCCTCTGTTAGGTTGACTCGGAAATGAGGGAAATTAATAGAACGATTCCTAAACAGGTCTGGTATGTTAGATCTGTGGTGTTTTGTGATTATCTCGACGGAGTCCTAGTAATGAATCCTTAATATTCAAATCATAGACTGTTTTAATATGATCCTTTTGTCTTGCTTACACCAGTTGCATCCTTGTGCTCCTAATCCCCAAAACTAAGAGAGAAAATGTGTACTGTGCTTGACAATTTTAGTTAGGGTTGGAAATGAAATGAAATGAAACTAAGTGGTGTTTGTTCCGGTTATGTCTGCATTCTGATATTTAGAGTGGAAAAGAAAGGAAGTTGAATATCTTATGTTTGATTTAGCGATATAGGCTTTGTTTTATATCTTAATTTTTGGAATTTGGTTGCATATTTTTCATATTATTAATGTTAGTTATTTAGCTTACAAAAGGAAATGCAACTTTTATCCTATTTTAGGCAGAAGTTTAAATGGGATTATAAAGTATTTCGTCTTGTTTCCACGTCACTTAGATCTGTTAAGTGTGAAGAAGAGGATCAATGTGTTTTTTTCAATAAGCCAAAAACCTATACAAGGGCTTCGCTACAAAAGGAAAGATCAGTTTACAGCTACAATTAATCTTATTATACATCAATCCCTAACATTTAGCAATCAATCTCGATTACTAATCTGTACAGATCCTAACATGAAAGTATTTGCTTACTTACTTGCTTACTTACTCATTTCCTTTAATTTAGAGCTATTTTCTAAATTGTGAATCATATCAAACCTCGTATGATTCATGATTTTTTAATTTAAAATGAGTTATATACCATTGAAAGAGAAGTATAATGTACATATTGAATTTATAGCTTAAACTTCAGTCTACTATACCATCCATACAATAAAGAATCAAAGGAACATTACAAGCAAAAGCAAAAAAGACCAAGATATTTGCTTATTTTGCTTTATACATAATAAAAGAGTATTAAAAATTATGCATGCCTTTGTAATTAATATGTAGAATATTAAAAAAATGATTAGAATGGAGACCAGACACATGCAATGGAGTGGAGAGACTGTGATGACTTTTGAAATTTACAATAAAATAAAATTATAATAATTCATACACCACAATACTGGAAATCTAAAACAACACATTTTTGAATTTTTTTTATAATAGTAATAATCTCAAATCACTGGCCTTTTCATATTCCTTCTGCATGCCCAAATACGTATGAAGATTTGGAAATAATATCCTATATAGTCACGTGCTGTGTATGAATCACATATTGAACTATATAGGTTTGGGCGATTCATGTTCCGATTCATTCTTTTGATTCAAATCATTAGGTGTTCGAATTGTGCCGAATCAAGGTTTGAACTGAATGGTTTAGGCCGTTTCAATAACCATGTGAAATACAGTGAATTGCTCGAATTGTATGGTTCAAAACTATTATTCATACGGTTCAGGAGGATTTTTTATTTATAAATATGGGATTTTGGAAGGAATATATATGTAGCGGACTGTGACTATTTAGCTCATTCTTTTTACATGCATTTGAGTTTATAGAAAGAATATGGGAAGACATGTGATTTGAGCTCGTTACTATTTTTATTTTTAGAAGTTGCTATTATAGACTTCTAGTACTTTACATTGTAAATCCCTCCTCCATCGTTTGTGTCTAGTCTTCATTCTAATCATCTTTTCTTCTCTTCGTCAAATAAATTAGATAGGGATTTACAGTTTTTATTATACTTCTATAAGCGAATGTTCAAGTTTTTTTTTTCTTTATGTAATTTTTTCTTTGACTTTTATGCGTGTGCATGATATTCAATATGTATATTATCCTTGTTTTTAATAATAAATAACTAATTTTTATTTTAAAAATTGTGAACCTTACAAATTATGATTCGAAAAATAGATCTATTGAATTACGATTTGACAAGCATGCCGATTCGGGCTATTCATGCTTTGATTCAGTTAAACTTCTGATTCGCGCTTATTTGAATCCTTAGGTGCCTGAACCGTACGGTTGGGGAAATTCTGATAACCATGAAACTAGCTGTTTGTTGTAGCTGTCTTTCTAGTTATAGAATCGTCACTCCTGCACTTCCTACATGGATTGACTTCTTTCTTTCTTTGCAGCATATTGTGTGGTTGCAGATGAATCTGCTGGAAGACAAATACCTATGGCTTTTCTTGAGCGTGTCAAGGATGATTTTGTTTCGAGATATGGGGGTGGAAAAGCTTCCACTGCTGCGGCCAACAGCCTTAACAAGGAATTTGGGTATTCTACTGCATCAGGGCCATGAAAAGGCAAGGGTTAATGGCATCTAAGTATACCATAGCTGATATATTCTATATGCTTCATTACAGGTCAAAATTGAGGGAACATATGCAGTACTGTGTTGACCATCCTGAAGAAATCAGCAAGCTCGCAAAGGTGAAGGCTCAGGTGTCAGAAGTCAAAGGTGTTATGATGGAGAATATTGAAAAGGTAGGCTGCATTTTAGCTTTATTTGTTTCTTGAATAAGCCTCAATTGTTTGCAATGTAGGCGTGCATATGATAAACTAGATAGACTTTATAGGGTATGTTATATAGTTTTGTCATTTGTGTGCGTGGTGCTGTTATAGATTTAATGTAGTTGTACTGAAATTGGGAGCTGACTCGCCCTTTTTGGTTAGGTGGTTATAACTGCCCAGTCACTCTTCTTTTCTATCCATTGACATGCATAAATCATGTTTAAGTATGAAAAAAGCTTTTATTGTCTGGTTGATATTATGCAGTGTGTAGTCACTCCCAATTTTGTTGTAGGTCCTTAGTTTAGTAAAATAATTGGTAAGTATCCTTGCATTTATATTTAGGATTATTTGATATCCTGATTTGAAGTTGCAATAATGTTCTCACTTGGTTTTTGTTGACTGTTGAGTGTTCATAACTACTACTAAGAGATGTTTGGCAACACTTCTCAGAAGGAGAAGTTGATATGAAACAACTTTTACAAGTAGATATGTTTGCTAACAAAAGCATTCAAAAGTCCTTTTGTGTCAGAAATTAAAAATGCATAAATTGAAATGTATTTTTAATGAAATAACTAAAAAGTCCAGCACAAATTCTAATCTTATATTTCATTTTAAGTTTATAAGGTCACTAAAAACGAGTTTTGCTTAAGTGGCTAAATCTAACTAAATCATTAGGACCCATGTTCGACCCCAATTTGTTTCCATTTTTTTCTTCTTCTTTCTATTGGCTTAATTGTAACAGTTGGCTTCACTGCATAGATAGCAATTATTTTTTAGAACAGAACAGTCAGCTGTTTGGGAAAATGGTCCGTCTGTGTTGCGGTGCAATTTTTTTAATACATAACAGTGAATTGTCATTTTTTTTCCTATTGGCTTAATTGAAACAGTTTGCTTCACTGCATAGATAGCTATTATTTTTCAAAACATAACAGTCAGCCGTTTGGGAAAACAGTCAACTGTCATTGGCTATATATACTAAAATTTAGTTTTCTTTTCTTTTCTTCTCACTATCTCTCATTGGGAGCAGCCACACCTTTCTTCTCTCTCAGCCCAGAAAATTTTAATCTCTCATCAATCTTTGAGATGAAAAAGTGAGGCTAGAAATGGAAAGAAAAATAGTCTCTCTTTTTTTTTTTTTTGATAAGCAAGCGTAACAACCGAGGCTCAAACCTGAGACCTCAAGAGAAGTAAGTGCCTCAAGCCACTTGCCTCATTGATGGTTGTTAGTCTCTCTTACTTCTCCTTCCCTTATTTGACAGAAGATATTTATTATACCTCTGGTTGACTTTTTCATCATTGTACAAGCAAACCAAAAGTAAGTTGAATCAAACACAACTTTTATATCAGCCCGCTTTCTCATGTGACGGACCATGGTGATTGGTTGTGTCAACTACTTCTCCTTCTAATAAGAGTTCCCAAACAACCTCTTAAGCATATAGTTATACCTTTTGCTTTCTTGAACCAATATTTTATAACATTTGCATTGGGAATTGGCATTACTTCAATAATGTCAGGTTATGATCACTTTCTCTCTCTCTGAAAGTTCTAGGCAGTGTTAAAACGGGTAGATGAAAGGTCTGATAGCTTCTCCGTCTCTGTCTGTCTTATATTTATTAGATATGCAGAGAAGTTACCTGTTGGTTAGCATCATTTGTCAATATCTATAAATTGAACAAGTTTTGTTCGTCTCAAAAGTTGTGATGGAAGATAACAGCGATACTACCTGTAAGCGTCTTTGTGAAAAGTTCAAATATTAAGGGAAGTGTATTAACTGCATTAACAAATATTTGGACATCCCAATGTAGACATGTGGAGACTATGGTAGTATGGGGGCATGTAATGCATGCGCTTTACAGAAGTTGCCATACTGAAAATGCCTTTGTTCTTAGTCTTTCAACGATGTTGGCGTTCATTTTTTTCAACACCCTGTAATATGTCAAGAAGTAGATATAGTACTCCCAAAAAAAAAGGGAAAATGCATTGTCTTAAATTTTGTAAAAAGAATTATTTATGAAGTGATGTGTCAATGTACGTTGTAAAATTAAGTTCAAATGAATAATAATCAATCATACATTGAAACTGTTGCCTTCCTATGAATTTATGGCGCAGAGCTTCTGGTTATAAGATGGATTGTTCACCTAGTGAACTGCAATTCGACCAAGTCCTCAATAAGATAATTGATGTGTCTCATCCCATTAGTTGCACATTGAGGCAAATAGCATGACTCCTAAAAAAAGGTCTACATACAAATAATGAAACTATTATCGACCAAGTTTTTTTTATATTGATATTGATCATTTGTTATTTGGAATTACAAAATGGGTGGATATCACAAATACTGAATTGATTTATTTCTATACCTTTGTATAGGTTTTGGATAGAGGTGAAAAGATTGAACTGCTGGTGGATAAGACTGAGAACCTTCATCAACAGGTAAGCTTCTCTCTCTCTCTCTCTCTCTCTCTCTCTCTCTCTCTCTTTGTGCATGGTTGCTCCTGTAACATGTTGACATTACGTGATAGGGTTTCAATTTATTTGAAGCTGTTACTAATGTGGATCGGGATAACACATCCAAGAGTAGTAGGATAGGATATCTTGTTTAACAGTCTTGGATTTCATGTCCTCAACGCTTATGGAGCTATTTATTATTGGTTACAGGCACAGGACTTCCGCACTACTGGGACGCAGATTCGAAGGAAAATGTGGCTGCAAAACATGAAGATCAAGCTGATTGTCCTGGGGATTCTGATTGCCCTCATTCTCATCATAGTCCTCTCTGTTTGCCACGGCTTCAACTGTGGGAAGTAAGACTACTCTTCTTCTACCAAAAGAAGAGTCCTTTTACTTATATTTCATGGTTTTAGCCTTTGCATTTACATCTTGAGAGATGTATTATGTGACTATGTATGTAGTGAAAGATTAGCATGTTTCAGATACCATAAAAGAAAGAAAAACTATTTTTGTGAGTAATATGAACCTTTAAGATATGTTCTTATATCATACGATTGCTTTTGCTGAGATGGAGCTGCTATTTTTCAAGTGTTTGCTTCAGTGCATAATGGTTGTGAATGTATTGGTAATTCATTCAATTCTTTTTCGGATAGACTTTTTTGAGATTTTATGTTTGTCCAGATAAAAAAAAGGTGATTTCTCTCTGTCGGGGAGGTTATGAAAAACAATAGAGTTGATGTTTATTGTGCATGCAAATTGACCTATAATTAAAGCCTATTCTGACATTTATCAAAAGGTAAGAAACTCACTTTGGTCCCTACACTTTCGTGTTTTGATCCAATTTGGTCTTTGAAATTTTTAAACCTAAAATAGTTCTTAAACTTTTTGAATTTCGATTTAATTTGGTCCCTCGACTTTTTTGGACCCAAATTGGTTTATAAGCTTTTGATATAAACTCTATGGGCAAAGACTACTTTGGGTCATTATTTCAAGTTCATAGAGTAAATTGGGTTGAAAGACAAGTTCCAGACTACTTTTAATAAAAAAAATTATAGACTAAAATGAGTCGAAACACACGAAAGTCAACCCAAATTAAGTCTTTCACCTTTATCAAAACTATTGTATTTGAACAATTACCATTCATACGGATTTCCAAAAAAGAAAAGAACTCAAATTTCAAGGCACGATAACATAACCATTGTCAAGTCCAAAAATACCTAAAACTAGAAAAGGTCCAAAAGGACTAGTCCCAACATATTGCAACAATCATCAAACATCGAAACCCAGTTGTTCACATGAACAAATTAAACCAAAACATTAATGACAAAATGCACATACATCTAGCTAGATGTTGAAATGAGAGAGGTCGAAATCATAAGTAATTGGCACATCCACCAAGTTATCATCATCATCATCTTCCTCATCATCTTGGAGTTGCATTTCCATGTCCTCCTCATCTCCTTCCTCCAAAACATCTTCCACTACACATACATATAATTCATAATATATAAGCAGATAACAAATTTTTCATAATAAAAACAACACTAAAAAAACTCATGACAGAAATTTCTGTCACAAATTTATGGATTTCAATCACAAAATGTAATTTGTGACGAAACTGTGACAAAATATTTTTGTCATTACTTGGGTTGTCACAAATGTCATAAAATAAGAATTCTGTCAATTTATGACGAAACTGTAACAAAAAATTCTCTCTCACAAATTTTCGTCACAGTTTGCAACTTTTTATGTAGTAAAGACTCTATACATATACATATATATGTATATAATTATATTACCTGGTGCAATAGGGTGGTCAGCTTCCATTTGAGGCACAGAGTTATGGAGATTTGGGGAAGATTTCTTGAAGAAGAGGTCCAGATGTAGCTTGGCTTCAACTATGGACCTGCACCTCACTCCACTCTCCTTATGATAATAATACTGCAACCATGCATGCACGTAAGTCAACATTTTTTTAAACAAAACTCTCCTGAATATACATACCTAGTTTATTGATTTAATAATTACTTTATCGATTGTCCTTCCATTAGTACGAGGTACAAAATATATGTTGAAGTTATCAATAAGCCACTCTGGAAAAGCCTTTGGCCTCCTCTTCCTCTTCCTGCTACTTGTGCTCCCTTCTTCATTGCTGTTAGGCTCTCCTGTCTCAAGTTTCTGCTTTAACTGTAACACAACATAAAAAAATTGATTGATAATACATCTTTAACAAGTTTATATATGGGAATTTATTATATATTTCAGAGTCAATATATAATTGATTAATTAGCATATTTTGTATGGAAATTTAATTACCTTTTGTTCAACCACCATTGGAGTAATAACATCTTGAGATTCAACCTTGTGATGATCCATCTTTGGACTATCATTAAGCTTCTCTTGATTAGAAGCATCATGATCGTAAGACGGAGGTAGTGCAAGTATGGCTTCATCACCGACTAATGGATTCTTGACAGATTCGTCGTTAATCCCACTTTGTTGCTCAGCGATCAACGATGGCAGAAGTTCCTATATATATGGATTGACAAAATGCACATCCACTCTAGTTACGTACAACAAATATATGTGTAACTAAAATTATACTTTCCTTCGGTAATGAAATGAACGTCTTTTTCTTTTAGATTAAATCTTAGTTAGAGTTATACATTTTCTTTATAAATGTTCAAAATTTTGTTGTTGTTAACAACTACTCAATACTCTCTTTGTTGATTAAAGATATGTTCACTACTACTTAATTAGATATATTAAATTTTAGCCGTCGCAAAATGTTAATACACAAAACATGTTAACGAGTATTTAAATTATCAATGAATTTATCATTAAAAAATGCATGATAAACTAAGAGTATATATAAAAAGTTGATTGATAATACATCTTCAACAAGTTCTAAGAGTATATATATATGAGAATTTGTTATTTCAGAGTCATGAAATGATTAATTAACATAGTTTGTATATATGGAAATTTAATTACCTTTTGTTCAACCACCATTGGAGTATCATCATCTTGAGATTCAACAATATTGTGATCATGATCCATCTTTTGAATAACATTAAGCTTTTCTTGATCAAAAGCAGCGTGATCGTAAGACAGATTCTTGACAAATTCGCAGTTAATCTCAGTTTGTTTCTCAACATTGTGATGATCCATCTTTTGACTAACATTAAACTTCTCTTGATCAGAAGGAGCATGATCGTAAGACAAATTCTTGACAGATTTGCAGTCAATTCCAGTTTGTTGCTCAGCAATCAAAGTTGGTAAAGGCTCCTGTATATATGGGTTAACAAAATACATATCCACTCTCGCTAGTTATGTACAACAAAACAAATATATGCTACAATAAAACACACACACACATATATATTTATGCCTATGTGTTTAATTGAATTTAATTATTATATGGTCGGTAAATTTTACATTATATATTAATCAATGAGTAATATATATATTGCCCTCTTTTCATGGCATTTCATTGTCAAGTAACCCAAAATACAACATCATGTTGAAATACTATATAGGGAGAACCTAGGTACATTAACACATACATAAATAAGTTTACAAACGTTTAGTTATCAGCAAGGTAATTTGTCGATTTAGTAAATCAACGATTGAATCTTGATTTGTTTACTCATACAATTAAAAGATATATTAACGAGTATTTAAATTAGATATATTAAATTTTAGCCGTCGCAAAATGTTAACACACAAAACATGTTAACGGGTATTTAAATTATCAATGGATGACAATGAAATATAAATTAGTAATTAATTATCTGTTGCTTTTAGTCCCTTCTGTCTCAAGTTTCTGATATAAGTAACTCAACATAAAAAAATTGATTAATAATACATCTTCAACAAGTTTTAAGCGTATATATGATAATTTATTATATATTCTAGGGTCAATAATTGATTAATTAACATAGTTTGTTTGGAAATTTAATTACCTTTTGTTTAACCACCATTGGAGTATCATCATCTTGAGATTCAACCTTGTCATGATCCATCTTTTGACTAACATTAAGCTTCTCTTGATTAGAAGCACCATGATTGTAAGACTGAGGTAGAGCAAGTATGGCTTCATCACCTACCAATGGATTCTTGACAGATTCGTCGTTAATCCCACTTTGTTGCTCGTCAATCAACGTTGGCAGAGTGTCCTATATATATATGGATTAACGAAATGCACATCCAGTCTAATTACATACAACA
>JAYMTF010005916.1:0-10954 GCA_036897485.1 Pelargonium nanum | reverse complement strand
TAATATGAACATAAATTTTATTATCAAATAATATAACAAATTAGAAGGTAAACCCACATATAATGTAGGTTGACCGTCTCAACAAGGTATACCTCAAATTTAGAGGGTCCACCGCACAGACACATGTAAAAAATAGGAGGTAAACCTACTTGTATATGTGGGTTTACCGTCTGCCAAGACATGCCTCATATTTGAAAGGTCTACCGCTTAGACACATGTAAATAATAAGAGGTATACCCACATGTAGCGGTTGCCACGCGATTCCGATTACCACCATTAAATTGGAATTTTTTAATTAAATATTTGGTTTATCAGATAGTCCAGGGTCTACGTGGCTGATCACGGTGGATGGTGGAGGGTGAGGTGGCTAGCGATGTGGCTTTCCAATCTGATATGGAGGTTAATACCTGCTACAGCAGGTTGAATGGACTAAATTAAAAAAAATTGTAAGTCCAAGGGTTGAAACAAGTAAAATTCAAGTCTAGGGGCCAACTCTATAATCCAAGAAAGTTCAGGGGGTCTCGAAACATTTAACCCTTAATTTATTTAACATATTATTATTATTATTATTAAACATTCAACAGGATACAAACATAACACACAAACACAAATGTCACTCCACTCGATTAATACTCATGACTACGACATCATGTAAAATTAACAAGTGTAACGGATCTATGATTTATTTTTCATGGAACACTTTATATAATAGGACAAATTTGTATTGATGAATGATTTTATAAAATTATAATCAAATTGAGAACTAAAATTTAACAATAAGTTTATGACTTCAAACTCTATTTTTTTTTTTGAAGCAGTGACTTCAAACTCTTTAACTTAAAAAAGTGTAAGAATAATGTTGTGAATGTGAAAATCTTCTTGAAGACGTTAGAATTATAGTCACAATCATTAATTTAAGTTGCTTTTATACCAAGATAGCTAGTGTATGTGGCTTAACAACCAAGAGATGCCTCCAGTTATTTATGGTTGCTGAAAATTTTATTCTATAAAGGGTCATTTTACTATAATTACAATGATGAATGGTTCTACACTGACCAATGGGTTGTTTCTAATTTGTCAACGCAGATTGAGACTGTGTGAAGAGCTCTCGGATTCTATTCCCACTAGTTAAACACACCTACGTACGTACTAGAAGATGTGAGAAGCCGATAACAGGTAAAATCTCAACCTATGTCATTATAAAATGAGCAATGTTTTGAAAATCTATATGTGCATTAGACATTTGCACAAACATAAAATCAAAGATCTCAGTTACTGTATATTACATGTGCCTGGCAGATCTATGGCATTTTTCTTGGGTGCAAAATGTGATAAAAGAACACGTTTTCCCTTTTTTGCTCACATTTATTGAAGTGTTGTCTAAGAAACCAAGCAATATTGCTACATTCAAGAAACTTAGGAAATAAATAAGTAGTACATACATCATGTCATGTTGTTTCTTCTTTTTTTTTTTCCAATGATGCATTGAGATTTGAGTTACATTATAAATGGAACGTAATTGCATGCATCTCCTACTTGTTCAATCACCATGAAGCTGATTCAGGCCAATGAGCTCTGCAAGATTTACCTGCTCGCCTCGACCCTGTTTCTCTTCACAATAATCATCCCTCTCTGCCTCTTCAACTCTAGTACCATCTCCTTTTCTCCTAAGCTCAACATTGCCAACAACAACTCGAAAATTAGCTTCGAGTTGGGAAGGAAATGCGATGTTTTTAGCGGGAAGTGGGTGCCTTATCCCCAAAGCCCTTACTACACCAATGAAACTTGCCATCTCATCTTCGATCGCCAAAACTGCCTCAAGTTTGGGAGATCTGACCGAGAGTTCTTGAAGTGGAGATGGCAGCCGGATGAATGTCATCTTCCTCTGTTCGACGCAGCCCTCTTCTTGGAGATTGCACGAGGCAAGTCAATCGCCTTCGTTGGGGACTCTGTGGGAAGGAACCAAATGGAATCATTGTTGTGTCTATTGACTTCTGTAAGTGTCCCCTTCCTTATTTATATACTACGTACTATACGTCTATACTCACTCTTGTCTCAAAATGAGCGTCTTGTTAAATGAAGCGTTCTTTCAGGTGGTTTATCCAGAGGACATATCTCTAAATTATTCGACCGACACAAAATTCAAGCGTTACTTGTACAAAGACTACAATTTGACCATAGCAGGATTCTATTCCCCATTCTTGGTTAAAGCCAGTGATGCAGACCCGGATGGTCATTCTCTCACCAGCATCATGAGACTCGATCTAGACGAGGCGGATGCAGCATGGGCAACTCAGATCGAGCACTTCGACTACGTGATCATATCAGCCGGACAGTGGTTCTTCCGACCAATGATATACTACGAGAACGACCAAGTTGTCGGGTGCCACATTTGCGGCGCAGAGAACATCACTGCGCTGACCAAATACTACGGATACAAGATGGCTTTCCGCAGCGCCTTCAAAGCGTTGCAGAGGCTTAACATGTACAAGGGCATGACAATCTTGAGGACTTTCTCGCCGGAGCATTTCGAGAACGGGGAGTGGAACAGAGGAGGCGCGTGCGCGAGGACGAGGCCGCAACAAATGATCAAACTGGATGGACACATTTTGGAGTTCTACTTGACTCAAGTGGAGGAGCTGAGGGCAGCAGAGAGGATGGGACGGAAGAGGGGTTTGAGATTCGGGTTGCTGGACACGACGGAAGCTATGTTGAAGAGGCCGGACGGCCACCCGAACCGGCACTCGCCGGACAAGAATATGACGGTAGCTGACTGTGTACACTGGTGCTTGCCCGGTCCTATTGACACATGGAATGAGTGGTTGCTGTATATGTTGAAATTGGAAAGCACAATCACAGTTGATGAGAATAAACGGCAGAAAAATGCTTCATGAAATAAAAAAGGAACAAAACATGTTATGTTTCCTAGTCTATTTATTTAAATTATTGAACTTCAAACTTTAGGCATGTTGAGTTTAACGATTTTAAGCGTTTTAGATTCTACCTGAGTTCTCATATTCGAGTCTCATTGTTCAACACATCACTGATCCAACGGTTCAGTGCAAAAAATGAAGATCCACCATCAATCAAGGCCTTCTTGGCACCCTCACTCACCACCTTGGCCCTGTTTCTCACTTCACTATCATGCTCCATCACACCCTTGATCCCTTTCTCTATCTCTTCACTACTCACAACAACCGTGCTCTCACTCTTAAAATCCCTCCTATAATCCAACTTAATCTCCACTGCTAATCTCAACTCCTTCACCAGCTCGAACGCATTGAATTGCTGCTCCGAATACATCGGCCACGTGGCAACCGGAACCCCGAACCATATACTCTCCAGAGTCGAGTTCCACCCGCAGTGAGACACAAACCCGCCAATCGCTTCGTGGGCCAAGATAAGCACTTGTGGAGCCCACCCTATTATCTTTCCCATCCCAGCCGTCCGATCCAAGAACCCTTCGGGCAATACTTTGTTAGGATCCGCGTAATCCGTGGGCAACCCGACTTTTCCTACTGGCGGAGGCTCCCGTAGGGACCACAGGAACCGGTGCCCACTGCGCTCGAGGGCCCGCGCGATTTCTTTCACCTGGTCTCCACCGAAACTTCCCATGCTTCCGAAACACAAGAACACTACCGACGACCGGGGTTGACCGTCGAGCCACGTCAGAATATCAGACTCCTGCTCCGGTTCCAATTGGGTTCCGCCCTTCAAATTCAAAAGGGGTCCCACCGGGTACAACGGTGGGCCCTCCAAAAACGAGTGGACCGCATGGGATTCCAGCTCTGTAAACGTGTTTACCAAAATACCCTTCGCTCCTCTTATCCTCCGCGCGTGCTCCAGCAGCACTGGTAGCCAGTTTTTGTCCAGCATCGTCGAGGGCAGGACTCGGGCGGGAACCGGGTTGACACAGCTCGACACGGCCAACTCGGCGTCCGAGTCCTTCAACTCGGTGACGTCTCCGTTCTCCTCGTCGTGAATCGTCTGGACACGCAGCATGAGACCGAGAAACGCGGCGCTGGACGCGAAGAACACGTAGGAGGGGACCCCGAAATCGTCGGCCACGTCGATCAGGGCCGTGCAGAAGAGGCCCACCACGAAGCCGGCGAGTTCGTAGTCGCAGCCGGAGCGAGCGAGACTCGCAGCGGCTTCTCGGACCTGCGGCGCGTGGGCTTCAATGAGGGCAGTTAAGAAATTATTGGGGGGGTTTTGAGAGTTGGGGGCGGGAGGAGAGAGAGAGATGAAACGGAGACGAGGGTGGTCGGAGGCGGCGAGTGATTGGATGTAGGGAGTGAGCATGGAGTCAAATGGTAGCTTGATGATGAGAAGGGTGATGGAGAGGTTGTCGTAACGGCGGTGGAGGAGCTTAGCGAGCTCTACTGTTGGCATGAGGTGGCCTATCCCTGGGGAGGGGATGAATAGTAACTCTGCTTTCTTCATTTTTTTGTATTTTTAATTATGAAATTATTTACAAAGTATCTAATATATATGTATATATGGTGTTCAAAATAAAATACATATGTATATATGACGTGGAAGAGATGATAATGTTGTCAGTGCTTGTGTGGCAGCAGTATTGCCAAGTGTGAGCATTTAGATGTCAGCTGGATAAGTTTTTTTAAAAATTAAATTATAATTATTTTGAATATTATATGTATTTAAATAAAATAAATTCGGACAATGATAGTCAAATAGGCCCTCGACATATTACTAGCAGTCAAGAAGATGAAAGCAACAGATATGAAAAAGAACAAGAACTTGCTATAAATAAGTAGATATAGACATTACTGATATATGTTCACTTTACTAAATTTGACTTTTTAGTATTGATCAATAACAGAGGACTCAACTTGGGCTTCAAAGGGGTTTCAATAGGAATAGATATTGTTTTACATGATCGGATAAGAAGAAAAAAATTTAAGGACTGATAATCCGCTTGAGGATTTCGTGCATTATCATTCGATGAACCAATGTGAAACATGAGTCCGTCCAACAAGACCTACACAACCGTTAAAAGAACAATGCCTTAGGCGAGAAAAGAGAGGAAAATTCAAAGACGACCCAAACCACCGACAATATGTTTCAATGAAGACTCGCCAAAGATATAATCATATCCAAGGAGAGGATGATTTGATCTTATGGGAGGCCAATCAAGGGAGTAAAAGAGTCCAGCATACTAGTAATGAGGAGGATCCAAGGATGCAAACATGAAACGAGATATGGTAAATAAAGCGGTCTAAACAAAACCAACAAAAGATTTACATAGCAATTTAAAAAGGGCGAAAAAAAATACATGCAAACATATATGGGAAAATCACTTAGAAGAATTAAGATGGTACATAAAAAATCGACAAATTACTCAAAGTTTATACATCTGCATGAAAGATTGAAGATAAAACATCATACACTAAAAACTCAAACAAACACAAAATATATCAATCAAGTATGCAATTCTATTATGATTTTCAAAATCAATCACGAAAGACACGAAATTTATGAATTGCGTAATTGGTATATGTGAAATTTAAATTTAGACTACACACAACTACCATTACACTGTTGTTACATATAATACTATAGGTAACGACTTTTTCAGTCCGATAAATTTAACATTATAAGCAACGACTCTTTTAATCTGGTATCATAACATCATAGATAACGACTTATTTAATAAATTACATATAACGTCATAGGCAACATGCTTTTTAGTCCACCGCCAATAAAACTATGGGCAACTCTTAAATTCGTAACCTATAACAAATAGGCAACAAACTTTAAGTCTGCAACATATAATGATATAGGAAATTGCTCTCTTTGAATTTATAACCTATAATATTATACAACTATGCAATAACCCTTTGAATATGTCATCTATAATTGTATAGGTAACGACCCTTTAAACCTGTAACTTATAATAAAATAGCTAGGTAACAAATATCCCTTAAATTTGTAACCTATATATAATATTATTATAGGTAAGGCCCTTTTAATCTGTAACCTATAATATTATAGGTAACGACCCTTTTAATTGGTAACATATACTGTATAGGTAATGATCTTTTAAATGTGCAACCTATAATATTATAGGTAACTGCCCTTTAAATCTGTATCCTATAATTTTATAGGTAATGACAACAATTTTGTACATTTCAAAAAAGCTTATTTCCCTTAACGTTAAAATGACGCAAAAGTTTTAGGGCCCAAATTTTGAAAGGCTTCTAAATATTTTTATCCATTTAGGAGCCCTTCAAAATTTCTTTATGATTGGCTATTAAAGTTACATGTTAGATATTTGTTCTAGGCCTCCAAAAACATTTGGTCGCCCTTTTGGAATAATTAACATTGTTGGTGACAATTTCACCTTTGAAAAGTAAAAGAAATTGACAAAAAATTGTAAGTTCATAACATGTACATTGACCAAAGTTCATGACAATGTCAATTCAATGCATGTCTATATATATTTATACCAAAGTCTTGAATTCACAATTTAGTAGTTAAATTGGAATTGAATCAAATTTTGAGAACTATTTTTGACAATTTTTTTAAAAGATGAAAAAGTTTTATTTACTTTGGAAATAATAAGTTTACTATAATATATGATTTTTTTAATATATTTTTTATGATGTCTTACCATAATAATTAACTCCATTGCCTTCAAAAAGATTGTTACTCATTGGAATAATTCAAACAATGTGTGCATGTATTTGCCAGTAGGTAAAATATTAAATAATACCAATGCCAGTTCAGCACAAAGATTTATGTTCTCATATTGTGTCCTTTTCCTTGTTTTGAAGATGCCTTTATCCTGGTCTTTTAAAGGTACCTTAGCTATAAAATGGGTATGGTTTCATGAGAAGCTCAACATTTAAATTACAATTATAGATCTGAAGAAGCTAGATCAGAAATGATGAAGCCATCAATTCTCACTGTGCTTTCGATTGTTCTTCTAATGAACCTACTTAACATTTGTCAAGGTATGTACTTCTCCTATAATTTTACATATTTCATGTCACATTCTAATGTTATAATACCGGATAGTCGACTTTATAGCTGACAAATTAGACTTAGATACGCGGGCATCCAAAATTTGGTCCGATCAATTTTGGATCGGATTTAAATTTTATTGTCAATACACGAATCGGATCATCAGATCAAACAAGTATGCTCATTTTTCACTAAAAATTTGAATTTTATCCGATTTATTTTTTTATGACCCACTCCAAATGCTTTTCGGATCAGATTTGAATTACTCTTTATCATTTTTAACCTGACCAAGTTTGATTTGAAATTTGAATTATCACTTTTAATCAATCTCGCCATAAGAGTGTCCTGCAATCTTGACAATGCTTCTCATAGTAGCGTGCACCATTTATGTTCAATTGTTAGGATACAAGGAGATCCCATGACTTATAAATTTTACGTGGGACTGGTTCTCCTCATCCGTCAAACATGAATATTGTGACGGTTTTTGATAGAATATATAGTCCATTGCTATCATTTCCCTCTCCCGTCTCAAAATGAGTAGTTTTCTTAGTATTTTCATATTGATATGAGTGTTTTAAATTATATTAAAAATTAATTATTAGTTAATATCTATTAATTTGGTTACGCTAGAAAAAAAACCTTCTACTTAATATTCTTAAAATAAAAATACTCATTTTAGAATATAAAAAAATATTTTAATTTGATCAGACTATTAATAATATTTAAGACACGAAATGACTCAATGGTCAAGACACACATCTCTGTGTGAGAGGTCGTGGATTCAAATTCTTTAGTCGAGTGGGGTTTTAAAGGGAGAACTATTCATGTAGCTCAATTGGTAAAATGATTAGATACGAAGTAAATTATTTTTTTATTATTATTTCTTAAACATACTTATGATTAGGTGGATTGTCTATCATGTGCAAAAATTGCTTTTTGCACATGACAAATGCGTTGATATTGGGAGTTTTGTAATATTTAATTAATTATTTACTAATTTCAACGTGTTTTATGTTTTCAAGGTGAAATAAATAATAGTATAAAAATATTGAACACGATTCTCATTGTCTCATAACATGTATATGAGTTGCACATGTTAGATGATTCATATGAATATTAGCAGATAAATGTTGATTGCTAGTAGTAGCTGAAATTCTATTTCTTTTCTTTTTATCTCCGGGCTTGACGTTTTTAAGCAGACTTTCAAATATTCTTAATACAAATTTGTTATTTTCAAGATGTTTACTCTACTTAACATGATAATATAACTCAAGTGAAAATACTTGCAAAAATAATGTAGTATATAAGTGTGTATGTATAATATCAATTAATTAAAAATATTTATAGTTAATGATCTATATTTTGTGAATTTGTAGGGCAAGAACCGAAGTATTGTCGGCAGAGCGAAACGTTTCCTGGAAATTGCAGTATAGATGCAAGTCAATGTTTGTTAGAATTTTTAGGATCAAGAGGAGCAAGTTCAATGCCCAGGAATTGCTTTTGTGAACCTTCTGATTACAATCAACATATATGTCGTTGCGAAGTCGTTTGCTAAGACAAGTTATGAAAACTATGAAAGCTCTATCTTGTTTTTTTAGGACTTTTCAAATTTTGGTGTTTAATAAATGTTCAGATTTAATTCTCTTATGTACTCTGCATGTTGCATAATATAAACCAATCTAGTATTCATATTTGTGCTTTGATTCTAATTGATAGCCAGACCTAGTCTAGTTAGCACCAGATATGGCTATATTTGGCCTTATTGCTTTATGCTTTATTTGATTTGTGTTGCTTGAGCAATTCAATTTATTTTGTATCTATTATTTTATTGGTACAATTTTTTTACGCAATGATTATTGCATGTACTTACATGCATGTATATATATTGTATGTAGGCTGACGTGACGCAATCACAACCACACATGCCACTAATTTGAAAGGAGACGAGATGAGACTCACACATATTTTGGAGAGAGAAAGGAGGATTTTGTGATTGAGAATGCGACACGGCAGCCTACATGCAATATGCATGCATGTAAGGTACATGCAAAAATCTTCTTCCATTTTTTTATGGCCAAGAGTATGAAATTTGATTATGACTAATGTACTAGAGACGAAAAATGTTCGTATTGTAGTGAACATATTTGTTATAAAAATTGTAGAGTTACGTTTGTCACTTGAGCACCACATCGGCACTCGATCATTATCAAAAGCAAATGCTTCATTGACTTGAAGAAACTGGATAGGGGAGGATCCTTTTTGCACCCAATCATGAGACCCACCCGAATGAGCGTGCGAGAAAATGACCTATCTCCCAAAAAAAATGTTTACAAGTAACAAATCTCAAAATATGTGCAACTATTTTCTATGAACATGAAAAAGATAGGATAGGAGCAACATGGTTTGGAGTTGCTTGAAGTTGGTAGTGTGTTTGGCAAAAAAACCCAAACTTCCAGTCCAGCCTCATTTTCTCAACTTGAAGTTGTCAGATTTGGAAGTCAGCCATGGGCTCTTGCAGGCAAGAAGGAGGTTGGAGGAGGAGAGAGAAAAAAAAACTCTAAAAAATGCCCGCGTATGTGTGTATATATGACGTGGAAGAGATGATAATGTTGTAGTGCTTGTGCGGCAGCAGTATTGCCAGGTGTGAGCATTTAGATGTCAGCTGGATAAGTTTTTTTAAAAATTAAATTATAATTATTTTGAATATTATATGTATTTAAATAAAATAAATTCGGATAATAATAAACCTGCCAAATGGGCCTTGACATTTTACTACCAGTGAAGAAGATGAAAGTGGACATTTCATGTTAGTTCACCTGAAGGAGAACTTGGGCCTAGCACAGCCAGGAGCCCATATGAAAGTACGTGAGCGCGTCGCAAAACGATAAACGCAGAGCGACAAATATAAAAATAAACAAGAATTTGCTATAAATAAGTAGATTTAAACAATATTGACATATTTGACGCTTTAGTATAGATCAATAACAGACGTCAAGGGGTTTCGAACGGAAAAAAATCTTGTTTTACATGATCGGATAAGAAGAAATAGAATATTAATAAGAATCGATGATCAGATCGAGGATTTCGTGCATTATCATTTGATGAACCAATGTGAAACATGAGTCCGTCCAACAAGACCTACACAGCCGTTAAAAGAACAATGCCTCGGGCGAGAAAAAAGAGAGGAAAACTCAAAGACGATCCAAGATAATAGGTTTCAATAAAGACTCGTTGAAGATATAACTCCCGTTTAATGATCCGATGGTAGTTCAAATTAGGAAATTCAAGAAGTACTAGCTGATATCGGGAACTCAACGGAGATTGATTTTAAATCTTGTTTTACTAAAATGATCATATCCAAGGTGAGGATCTCATCTAATGGGAGGCAATTAAGGGAGTAAAAGAATCCAGCATACTATTGACAGTAGTTGATGCAAACATGAAACGAGATATATATGGTAAGTAAAGCAGCTTAAACAGAACCAACTAAAGATTTACAAAGCAATTAAAAAAGGGCGAAAAGAATACATGCAAACATATATGAGAAAATCACTTGAAAGAATTAAGTTGGTACATGAAAAAATCGACAAATTCCTCAAGAAAAATGTTTATACATTTACATGGAAGAGTGAAGATATGTCTAATATTAAATGAAACATATACGTCACAAGCTCAAACAAACACTATGTTTACCAATTACGCAATTTCAGTATGGTTTTCAAAAATCAATCACGAAAAGACACAAAAGTTATGAAATTGCGTAATTGGTATATGTGGAATATAAAATTAAGACTTTTTTTTACCTGTAACTCATAATATTATTGCTAGGTAACAATCCTTTAAATTTTTAACCTATATATAATATTATTATGAGTAAGTATTTGACGCACCATTGGTGTAAATCACTTTTATACCATCAGTGCATCATATTGTGTCACCTCATCAATGAAAATATAAAATTTAATGA
>JAYMTF010005915.1:0-10955 GCA_036897485.1 Pelargonium nanum | reverse complement strand
ATACTCTTCAATATTCGCAATACCTACTACCTAATATCAATCAAGTGCTTAATATAACAAGATTTTATAAAGATTGTCTATTGCCAATAAGGTTGGTTGGTTGCAGTTTGAACACACTAACAGGAGAATGATCGAGACGTTCTTTTAGTCTTAATTTGAGCTACCATTGGGAATATATAATAATACGAACAATAGATTGCATGTTTATTGCAAATGCTGTACATTTCAGCCATGAAGTTAAACACATATAGAGAAACAGATTTCATATTAATTATAACAACTTAGCAAATAATGTTTCTTGAATTTGATTGTTAGCAGATCAGACAGCGTATATACTTTGGTTTTCAGAATTTTAAGTCTCTTTGTCTCTCTGTTTTTCATTTTCATCAAGTGTTTAGGGGCAGATCTGTGTATTTGCTGGTATATCGTATAACTATTGGATTGTTGGAGTTTGGACACAAACAAGTCAATGTCATGAGATGCTGTTTTGGTCTTTGACATGTAATGGTATAATAAGAACAACCACATGTTTATTGTAAATGCTGTCACAATCTTTATAATCGTGTTAAACATCAAACTAAATATAATAATCTGCTATACCACAAAAACTCTCACAATCATCTGTATTGATTACTTGAAAATCGAACCAAAACCCAACTGCAAGAAAGAAAAAGAAGATAGTGGAGATCAAGTATGTTTCTTGGAAATGTATGGTCAAAAGGGTTTCTCTGTTGCAAAGTCACATACAAGAGATGCATACAGATGGATATATACATATACACACAAGCCACATGTGTAATGAATAAGATATGTTGATTATTTAGGTCTTTGATATTGCCAATCTTGAGACATTGACATATAGTGATTCAGTTTATAAACTTCAATATTGGCAAGACCTACCAACTTATCAATAAAGTACTCAACAAGCTCAAAAGTGAATATTGATCAGATTGATTTTGGGTTTCAGAATCTTCAATAGCAGCAGAAACTTAGCTAGCAAGATGAAGATGGAAGTTATCAGTGGAGGAAGGCTGTTTAGTAGAGTTGGCAGTGCACTGCCCTTTGGTGGAATGGTAATGGTTGTACTGATTCAAGCTATAAAGTTGGTAGTGAGCAAGACTGCCATGTCTCATGGGTTGAATAAATATATCTATGTCGCTTACTGTGACGCTATCTCAACTGTTATTCTCTTCCCATGTTCCTTCATCTTCCACAGGTCACCACTCTGTCTTAAACACTTGTGTGTGTGTATATATATACCTGCAGCTAATTAAATTCTTGCTTGATTTTTCTTAATAATTCATTATGGCTGCAAGATCATCCGAACGCCTTCCTTTGACCTTTGATATCCTTCTCGGATTCTTCTTGCTGGCAATTATTGGGTTGGTAATACTAATTATGTTCAATTGTTCATTGATTTTGTATCTTGCTTAAATTTTCATGGTTATTTTTTCATGATTGTTTGTTACTGTTTCTTACAGATGTGCAGCACAGATATGTGGGTATGCTGGTATACAGTACAGCTCTCCAACTCTAGCATCTGCCCTTCTCAACCTCATCCCGGCTTTCACTTTCATTCTATCCATCATTTTCAGGTTCTTGCTCATCGTTTCAAAATTAAGTCCTGATAGACGTGGACGTGGGTGTGTTATATGTTTATAATTATGTAGGATGGAGAAAATAGAGTGGAGAAGCAGAATCAGCCATGCGAAACTGGTGGGAACCATAGTGTCACTAGGGGGAGCATTTGTGGTCACATTCTACAAGGGACCTCCAATATTAACAGACACCGAGCCTTCTTCGCTTGCCAATACCATCTCACTCCACTCTGCGCAATCAAATTGGATTCTTGGAGGGTTCTTTATTGCAGCGCAAGCATTTTGCATCGCAGCTTTCTACATTTTGCAGGTAATGGTTGTTAAGAATAGTACCCAGCAGTGTTTGTGGTACAGTTTTATCAAAACTTGTTCTCTACCATTGTTTCTGCCATATGTGCTCTTATTGTAGTAAGAGATGCAAGTGCCTGGAGACTAAGACCTGATATTGGTTTGGTTGCTGTTTTGTATTCAGTAAGTGAATTTATATACTGACAAACTGATCCTAATTCGCAAATTGTGTAAAGGTTTATATTGGGTTGGTAATTACTTTCAGTCAGTTGTCGGAGGCGCTATCTGCCTGCCCTTGCTGACATGGTGCCTGTGGAAGACTGGACCTCTCTATGCTTCTTCATTCAAGCCATTGGTAATCATCTTTACGGTTCTCATGAGCGTCATGTTTCTAGGGGATGCTCTCCACCTTGGAAGGTAATTAACTAATTCCCTCACAATATACTTTTCAAGATTCTTGTCAATTAGTACAATCCAAAAAATGTGAGTTATGATACTTAACAAATTGATGGCAATTCAAGATTTCTGATACTGATTAACATTTGGCGTTCAACGTCTTTTGCAGTTTGATTGGAGCATTGGCGATTGTGATTGGGTTTTATTCTGTGGTGTGGGGAAAGTCCAAGGAAAAAGACACAGGCATGGACATCAATGGAGTGGGATCATCCAGCAACAACAAGACGACCCCCTTGTTGATAAACAGAGCATAACATGTATAAAATTGGACAAAAATTGTTCTTTTCGCTTTCATTTTATGCGTCCGGATGTTTCAGAACTATGTAGGTCCAATTTACTATGAAAATCAAATATGTACATCAAGTAGATAAATGATGACATTATCAATGCAAATCTCATACTCATTTTCATTCTCAAACCAATTTCTTAATCTAAACACTACCTAAGTAGGGTGGGATTGTTGAGTTTTTAACATTAAAAAACATATATTCATGGACAAAATAACTAGATCCTTTCTCTATTATTGCATTATATCTATGTTTAGCAAGGGGCCACATGACAGCATTTTTTCTTTATTTACATAATCTGCTTTAAACTGGTCTTAATTAATAATGACTGCACGTTACATATGGTACAATACACAATACAAAAAATATTTTATAACTACCAATTGCTTCCCAGTGATCATGATGCATTGAACCAACTTTACATAGATCTCAAATAGTTGAATATATATCAATCTTGATTTGTTTTACTGAAATTAAAGTCACTAATCAACAGAAGCAACAAGCTTGAGTTGCATAGTACTGTCATTTCAATAAGATTACTGAAGATGATTTTGGGTTCCTGAATCTTCAATAACAGCAGGACCATAGCTAGGAAAATGAAGATGGAAGTTATCAGTGCACTGCCCTTTGCTACAATGGTAATGATTATATTGATTCATGCTATAAACATGGTAGTGAGCAAGAACGCTATGTCTCACGGGTTGAATAAATATATCTATATCGCTTACTGCAACGCTATCTCAGCTGTTATCCTCTTCCCATGTTCATTCATCTTCCACAGGTCAATTCTCAGTTCTCAGTCATCTAACATTTGTGTCTATATATATACCAGCAGCTAAATTTTTTCTTGTTTTTTCCTTTATAATTCATTATGGCCGCAAGATCATCCGAACGCCTTCCTCTCACCTTTGATCTTCTTCTTGGATTCTTCTTGATGGCAGTTTTTGGGTTGGTAATACTAATTATGTTCATTGACTTTTGTTTCTTGCTTAGATTTTAAGTTTTCTTGATTGTTGTAGAACTGCAGAACAGATGTTTGGGTATGCTGGTATACAGTACAGCTCTCCTACTCTGGCATCGGCCCTTCTCAACCTCATCCCGGCTTTCACTTTCATTCTTGCCATCATTTTCAGGTTCTTGATTTGGTTTTTTATATTATATCAACTGTTGAGCTCATCATTTGAAAATCTTGATTGTGAGTGTGTTATATGTTTATAAATAGGATGGAGAAAGTAGAGTGGAGAAGCAGAATCAGCCAAGCGAAACTGGTGGGAACCATAGTCTCAATTGGAGGAGCATTTGTGGTTACATTCTACAAGGGACCTCCAATATTGACAGATACAATCTCATTTCTCTCACTCTACTCTGCACAATCAAATTGGATTCTTGGAGGATTTTTGGTTGCAGCGCAAGCATTTAGCATCTCTGCTTCGTATATTGTGCAGGTTATTCGCATGCTACATACGCAATAAAATGAAGAAAAAAAAGTTTAGGTTCATTCAATTAATTGGGATTTCTCTTTTTTTGCAGGTATTAGTTGTTAAGAAGTACCCAGCAGTGTTTGTAGTGCAGTTTTATCAAAACTTGTTCTCTGCCATTTTTTCTGGCATATGTGCTCTCACTGTAGTAAGAGATGCAAGTGCCTGGAGACTGAGACCTGATATTAGTTTGGTTGCTGTTTTGTATTCAGTAAGTAAATTTTTATACTGACAAATTGATCCTAATTCGCATATCGGGTAAAGGTTTGATATTGGGTTGGGAATTACTTGCAGTCAGTTGTTGGAAACGCTATCCGCCTTCCCTTGCTGACATGGTGCCTGTGGAAGGCTGGACCTATCTATGTTGCTGCTTTCAAGCCGTTGGTAATCATCTTTGCGGTTCTCATGAGCGTTGTGTTTCTGGGGGATGCTCTCTGCCTTGGAAGGTAATAAACTGATTAGCTCAAAACATACTTTTCAAGATTCTTGTCAATTAGTACAATCCAAAAAATGCGAGTCAAGATACTTAACAAATTGATGACATTTCAAGATTTCTGATACTAAGTAACATTTGGCGTTCAACGTCTTTTGCAGTTTGATTGGAGCAGTGACAATTGTGATTGGGTTTTATTCTGTGATGTGGGGAAAGGCCAATGAAAAAGAGACAGACATGGACATCAATGGAGTGGGATCATCCAGCAACATGACTCCTTTGCTGATAAACAAAACAGCACATGTATAAATCAGATTTACAATTGTTCTTTTTTACTTTCATTTTACATGTTCTGATGTTTTGGAACTACTTAGGTCACTTTGCTGAGAGAATCACATATGTAATTGGGTAGATGAATAGAGTACTTGTGTCAGTTGGCTGGTCTTCCTTTCAGCATCAGAGATTTTTTTGGAGTTTTTGGACACAAACATATCAATATGTTATGAGATGCTCTTTAATTGAGCATGAGGTATGATAAGAATAATCACTTGTTTATTGTAAATGATGTCACAATCTTTAGAATCATATGAAACAGCAAGCTAATTATATAATATGCTACCAAAAAACTGTCATAATCGATTTGATTGATTACCAAATCAAAACGCAACTGCAAGAAAAGAATAAAAGATTATGGAGATCAAGTATGTTACTTGAAAATGTGTGGTCAAAGGGTTCTTGTTGCAAAGTCACATACAAGAGATGCATACACAGATACACACAAACAACATGTCACTACCAGCTTTCTCATTCTGTTTTACACTACCAGCTTTGGTACCATTCTGTCCTCCATTTATAGTGTGATGTAGAAGTTAAGACTTGATATGAAATTGGATGCTATTTTGTACGAGTGGATACATATATGTAAACTGCAACTGGTCATATCCCGATTTCATTTCTTGATTTGTAATTGCATCTTTTGTTCATGTCCCGGTAATAACATTTGACCATTGTTTGCATAAGTTTTGAATTACTGATATGCAGGCAATGGCAATGTTGATATGTGTTGGCTTGACAATATGGTGTCTTTGGAAGACTGGGCCTCTTAATTTCTATGTTCAAGCCATTGGGAATCATATTTGTTGCTGTCATGAGTGTTGCCTTTTTAGGAGATGTTCTATATTTTGTAAGGTAAAATTGATCAGAGCAAATATGCATACTTGTGAAATTGTCTTCCTTTGAACATAAATTTTCTTTTTGATTATTTAATTAAGAACCCATGAATCTTGATTATTTAGGTTCATGATATCAATAATGATCAAATATGGTCTTCAATATTTGCAATATCTACCAACTAATGGAGTCATTAATTAGGTTCCATACAGATTGTCTCTTTTCAAATATTAGTAGGTTGAACTGTTGAAGCTTGAAAGGAGGATGATATATTCTTGTCTTGTCCCAATCAACATGTTTTTTTTTTCAGTCAACTTCTGGTTCTCTTTCCATAATTAGATTAATGTATAATCCTATGATATGATTTGATTCAGCAATGAGCCAAACATGACAGATCTTTCTTTTTGTTTAATCATCCTTAAGTGGTTGTAATTAACAATACCTCCCATATGAAAAAAGAAAAAAATACATCAGTGTTTGTTGTTAAGAGATGCTCTTTTGGTTTTAGAGCATGTGGTATATTAAGAACTATCACATTATGCAGTCATTATCATTTTAATCACGTGAAACAGTACTTATTAATTTGTTAGTGCAAAACTGTCATATTCGATCTGTATTAGAAAAGAAGATAATGGAGATCATGTATATGTTTCTTGCACATGCATGTATGGTCAAAAGGTGGTTCAGTTGAGTCACATACAAAGATGCATACTTGTACATGTGTATATATTCTAAGTAATGCCTACAAACTCATTACAAAGAAATCCAACAAAAGTTTTCTATAACATTACTATTTACTTCCGATTCCGCCAAGTCCTAGGATGGAGTGGATCAACCATATAAGAGAGATCTGATATACTTGTAGTGCCAATCTTGATTTGATTTGGTTAGTACCATTAGCAGGATTGATTCTGAGTTTTATTTTAGAAATGGGATTGGAATGGTTTAGCGATGTTGGGCCTTTTGCTGGAATGGTGATGGTGATTCTAGCTCAAGTTAGCAATATGGTTGTAGTGAAAGCAGCCATGTCTCAAGGGATGGATAAATATGTGATTATAGTATACTCCAATGCTCTCTCCTCTCTCCTCTTTTTTCTTTGTTCCATCGTCTTCCACAGGTATGCTTCTTTATCTTCTTCATGCTAATTTTATGAACTTAAAGCTGTATGCATGTAACTATTTTATGAAATTTTATTGAATTTGATTGTTTGCAGATCAGCATCATCGCGTCCCCCGTTCACCTTTAACATAGTTTGTGGACTCGTTTTTATTTCAGTAATCGGGTTGGTAACATATGTTCTTGCTCATAAATTTTTCACCACATGTTTTCTTTAAATTCATGTCATCTTTCAGCACATGTAAGTAGTTCATTTCTTGAAGAGTTCTTGATTCATATTGCTGACTGAAATCAAGAAAGATGGCACAATTCGGTTGCTAGAGTTTAAATCTCTCTCTGTTTTTCTTTTTTCTTTTTTATGAAGTTTTCTGGGGCAGATGTGTGGATTTGCTGGTATACAATATAGCTCTCCAAATCTTGGGATGGCTGTGCTTAATATCATTCCAGCTCTCACTTTCATTATCGCTATCATTTTCAGGTTCTTCTCTCTCTGATCATTTCAAGAACTAGAACATGAGACAAAACCTTAGCATTAAACTGATTACACAGTTTAGCTCTTGTTAAATTATAGTGTGAATCTTTTGAATGACTATAGGATGGAAAAAATCCATTGGAAAAGGCCAAGCAGCCAAGCAAAAATTGTAGGAACCATAGTGTCTATAGGAGGGGCTTTTGTTGTCACACTCTACAAAGGACCACCAATGTTGAAGGCCTATATCTCATCATCTCATCCACAACAATCAAATTGGATACTTGGAGGACTCCTCCTTGCAGGAGAAGCGTTGGCGATTTCAGCTTCATACGTTGTGAAGGTCAGCTTGGAGACTTTATTAAGTACTGTATGTACAGTGACTAATCATTTTTCAGCTTAAAATTATATTTTGGGAATTCTTGCAGACTTTACTTATGAAGAATTACAAGGCACCGCTTCTCATTCTGCTTTATAGCTTCAGCCTTGGTACCATTCTGTCCTCCATATACAGTGTGATTGTAGTTAAAGACTCGAGCGCTTGGAAGTTAAGACTTGATATGGGGTTGGTTGCTATTTTGTATGCTGTAAGTGGATACACATATATCTCAGTTTCATATTTTGATGAGTGCATGATTGCATCTTTTGCTCATGTTTAGAACATAACATTTTATAATTGTTTGTGTAAGTTATAAATTTCTAATGTGTAGGGAATTGCAACATTGGTGATTTTAGGCTTGGGCATATGGTGCCTGTGGAAGACTGGACCTCTCTATGTTTCTATGTTCAAGCCATTGGGAATCATATTTTCTGTTGTCATGAGTGTTGTCTTTTTAGGAGATGTCCTCTGTCTTGGAAGGTAAAAACCACTTCAGATATGTATACTTGTGAATTTGTCTTTCTTTCAACATCAAAAACCTTGTAGGCATGCACAAGGCAGCAATGACTTTAAGGTTTTCGATTTTTTTTTTCCATCATGGCCTCATATGTATATTGTGGAGAAAGGAAATCATCAGTTGATTGTTTCTGAATGTTCTTGCAGTTTGATAGGAGCTGTAATAATTGTGATCGGATTTTACACAGTTATGTGGGGAAAGGCGAAAGAGAAGCACAAAGAGATGGTGAATGAAGAAGAAAGCTCAGTGTCATCCAGCACGAAGGTCCCTTTGTTGCAAAACAAAATAGAAAACATATAAATTTCTTATACAATTCTGACAGTTTGGTTTTGGAGCTAGTCTCCTATATTCATTTGTTAATACTTATTGGTTATTTTTATAAGTTTTTCAAGAGCTCATGATTCTTGATTATTTAGGTTTATGATATCACCAATCTTCAATATTTGCAGTACCCACCAACTAATGAAGTTATTAATTAGATTTCATAAAAATTGTCTCTAACCAATAAGTAGTAGGGTGAGTTGTCCCAATCAGCATATCTCTTAGGTCAACTCCTGGCCCTCTTTCAAATATTAGATTAATGTATTATGATATATGATATCCATGTTCAGCAATGAGCAAAACATGGCAGCTCTTTCTTTTTCGTTAATCTGCTTTTTCGGCGGTTATGATGAACAATGCCTCCACTCTCAGAAGATACACCATAATAGACAAAACAGAAAGATTTTCTACTGCCATTATAGCCTTCAAGTGAAGATGAGAATCAACCATTGAAGAGATCTAAATGCAACAACAGTACTGCAGTTGATTTTTAGTTTGTGCTTGTGTTCGTGTTCGAGTTGTAAAGATGGGATTGAAGTGGTTTACTGATCTTGATAATCTGTTGCTTGTTAGCTGTATGGTAATAAGCAAAGCGGCCTTGTCCCAATGTATGGATAAATATGTCATAACTATGTTCTCTAGTGTTCTCTCTGCTTTCATAAATATGTCATAACTATGTTCTCTCACATGTCTCTTTCCTTCTTCTTAAACTTCTCAACATATATGCTTATATAGTTGTTCTTCATCTACTTGTTCAAACATTGTCAACTTGGCGTCCACTTAACATATATTAGCTAAAATGTTGTAGGAAACAATCACTTGAAAGCAAGGAAATGATCAACTACAAGTTTCTGAATTATAATTGTGGTCGAGTTTTATGCTTTTATGTGGGCAAAGGCCAAAGTGAAGGACAGTGCAGAGAAGGAAAAGGAAGTAGAAAGCTCGGTATCACCTTGCAAGAAGGAAAATGACTATAAATTTACCGAACAATAATAAGACTCTCTTATATACAATTCTGGTGTATATACTTAGTAAATTATAACATGAACAAATTGGTTTTGGGACTAGTCTCTATATTCATTTGTTATTGTATCTAGCTTCTTTCTTATTGGTTATTTCAAGTTTTTCAACAACACGTGAATCTTGATTCTTTAGGTTTATAATATTATCAATCTTGAAACCATGAGGTCCATGAGCAATACTGATAAATCAATATAGTCTTAAATATTTGCAATACCTACAGACTAATAAGTTATTAATTTGGTTTTATAAAGATTAATTGTCTGTAACCAATAGGTGTTTATAGCTTCTAACGAGGAGGATACATTCTTGTTCCTATCAACAATTTTTTATTTCTTGAAATCAACTCCTGGTCCTCGTTCCATATTAGATTAATGTATAATCCTATGATACTATATTCATGTTCAGCAATTAGCCAAACATGCCTCCACTCTCATAAAACAATTCTCTAGACAACAAAAAGATTCTTTTATATACTACCATCAAGTAAGGGTGGAGAGAATCAACCATAAAGAGATCTAAAAGCAACAACAATATTGCATTTGATCCTGAGCTTGTGTTCAAGTTCGCTGTCTAGAGATGGGATTGAAGTGGTTTACTGATCTTGATAATGTATTGCCTTTTTCCGGAATGGTGATTATGATTTTGTTGCTTGTGAGCTCTATGGTAATAAGCAAAGCAGCCTTGTCCGAAGGTATGGATAAATATGTCATGGCTGTGTACTCCACTGCTCTCTCTTCTCTCATACTCCTCCCTTGTGCCATCTTCTTTCACAGGTCTCTTACCTTCTTCTCAGGCTTCTTAACATATGTGCTTTTGTTGTGTTTTCATCTACTTGTTTAACACTAGTTTCTTCTTCTTTTTTCTTGAATTTGGTTATTTCCAGATCAGCTTCATCGCGCCCTCCACACACCTTTGATGTACTTTGTGGAATAGTCTTTGTTGCATTATTTGGGTAGGTAAAAGAAGGTTAATTCAAGTCACTTTCTCTGCCTGAAATTCTGGAAGAAGAAAAAAAAAAGTGATTTTCTTTTGTTTCTCTTATTGTGCCAAAAGTTTCATTATTGATTCATTTTCTTGATTACAAGTTTCTTCTGTTCTGTCATGTTTGTGAAGTACTTTGGGGATGTTCTGTGAGTACTTTGGTATACAATACAGCTCTCCGACTCTTGGGACAGCCATGCTCAACCTTGTTCCTGCTTTAACTTTCATTCTTGCACTCGTTTTCAGGTTCTCCTCCACTCTTTTTTTGTTTTCTTTTTCTTTTCTAAATAGCGGCATTTTAGCTCTTGTAGCTTTAGTGTTCTATATTTCTTGAATTCGGTCTTACTAGGCTGGAACAACTCCATTGGAGAAGCTCAAGCGGCCAAGCAAAAGTTGCAGGAACCATAGTGTCAATAGCTGGGGCATTTGTTGTGACATT
>JAYMTF010005914.1:0-10956 GCA_036897485.1 Pelargonium nanum | reverse complement strand
TTACTAAATATTATTAGTTAATAGCAAATTTTTTTGTAACTCATGAAATGTGGAAAGTCATGCTCTAGAATTGCTACATTTCAGAAAGATGATGAAGTGTCATACCATTAGTCTTCTTCACCCATTATTATATACTTTGGTATGGATTTGAAAAAAATTTAAAAATAAAATAGAAAAAACTCCAAAGAGTTGCAAAATTATGAGATGTTGAGTTATTTGTGAAGGCAAATTTCGGTTTCACACTTTTGGTTGGAGGGACTGAGTTCATCATCAATATTGTCAATTTTGCCAGATATTATTAGTTTCGGAGGACCATCAATGGTAACTTTTCCGCTTCGAGTTACAGACAATACTTCTGGCATTTCTGCAATATAAACGTTAAGTAACAAGCAATTTCAACCATAGAGTTAATGGTCGAGATTCAATGAAAATATATATAAGATATAGTCTTACTAGATAATTTATTTGCCTCCCTTTGAGTGAGCTTGGCTGCAAATGTGTTGGCAATTTCGTAACTATAAATCAAAGCCTCCTCTGGCGTGCTATTTCCATGTCATTCCAATAAATATGTATCAGTTTACCATAATGAATCAAATGAAATATTGATCAATGTCGTCAAATCTACCTGAAAATGCTCTTACCTAGTCTCCAAGACCTTCGCCAATAAGTGCAAATTAGCATATTTATATCCTGGATTAAATCTTACCTTCAAATAAACTATGTAAACCTGCATATTTTCAAACATCAGACTATGTAACAAAGAGAACATTACGATAAAGATGGTAGATTTTTTTTTTTTTTTTTTTTTTATGAGCGTCAGAACAGCAGGCATGTAAAATGTTTCTTACATGTTTTTTTTTTTTTTGTTGAGCTTCTGCATGGAAACTGGCGAGGAATATGAAGATGGTGGCAATGGTGGGCAGTAGCCAAACAATTGAGCTAGCCATTTTATGATGAAAAATAAGAGAAATATTAGATAGATTTAGCTGTGAATGTGTTGTTGTTTGCTCTGTAATTTTCGTATATAATGTTGAAGACAAGAAAGTGTGGTAACTCTACTTTAAGATCAACTGAAAACTTAAAAGTGTATTTAAGACGACATTAATAGAACCTTTTTTTTTTTCTTTCTTTTATTGCAATACATGAGATAGTTTACTTGTATGTTACAATCAGATTTTTTTTAGGCAAGCAACAAAACACATTTCTTTTCCCACCAAAAAAGAACTCAAAATATGGTATAAATTGCAGCAAGCAATACCTAGTTGGCACCAAGAATTGAGTTCACATCTACATCTACATCTACATCTACATTTGTAGCTAGTGCAACAACTTCTCCAATATAAGAATATAGTGTTAACTTGAAAACACATGGAATATATGCAAATCTCTGGAATTATCTGTTAGGGGATCTGAGACCCCTATACTCAGGGAACTCATCAACATGAACTCTTAAGACGTATCACCGACATCTCTCGCTTTGGAACTCAATTTGCTACTCGGTCCTTTGGCATCTTTGGCTCGCTCGAAACCGACTCATTTTTTTCGAGCAAGAAGACACAGCGTCTGCAATACTCGACAACATTCAAAACTTGTCCTACCTTACCATGTTGGCAAAATTCAGGATTATCCCAAGCACTTGGCCTCTCTCGTGTTGGCTGTCCAGCGCCTTCGCTTCTGTTTTAATTATGTTCCTTTTCATGCTGCGAAGCTCTTATTTTCTCTTAGTATTTCTTGGGTGTATGTACCTCGATCTCTTCTTGGGATCTTTATCAATACATGGGTACTTTTTGCTGATAAAAAAAAAAGAGAATGGATTTGGCTTCCTCTGGCAACTCCAAGCGTTGAATGAACTCTCTTATGCTTTCTTTGTTTAATGATCTTACCCTAATTAACTTCTTTAGCTTCTCATAAGGCTCTGGAACACCGTATCTTCGTACGCCGGCTTGATGTGTCTGTTTTGTCTTGGTCAACACAAACACACTAGGAATGTAAGGATCTTCTTGTCAACTTAAGCAAAGGTGTCTAGCTTAGTGAGAAAGGAGACAACAAAAACGGGGCACTAGGTTCAAACAGAACCAGCTCTGATATCATGTCAAACTTGATTAAACCGAAAAGCTTAATCTGATAAATGGATAGCCCAACATATATATCAAGGGGTGATAAACTACAAATTGTCAAATTCATAATATACATTAACAGTTTCTCTCAAATATGTAGTTGGATAGTATATTTGTAGTATTTGATGTGAAAAGATAAATATCATTATCTCTTATGAACCACAAGATCTATGAATTCCTCCTGTTTCCATCACAAAATCTAACATTCTAACAAACCCATTCCATCACAAAATTCAATCAAATCTTTTCAAGGATTGTGCTCCATTCATTTGATTCAACATATTGCTTATATCTTTAAATTTTAAAGATACTAAATATTGCTTATAGAACTGCTATGAAATCGCGTTTCTAATAATGTCAAATCGCGATTTACTTATGGCTATATCTATATCTTTATGGCTATGCTACATTGATTTGACTCAAAGCGTGATTTACTTATGTGGAACTAATAATGTCATATATGACGAGCATTTGTCTTTAACAACACACAAAATCACCAAGGCATAATGGACCAAGCGGTTGATGCGTTTTGAATTCTGTTTGAGGTCTCAGGTTCGAACCTCATTGTCGACGCTATGGGGTGAGATTTATGGATTTAAGAGGAGAGTTAACAACTAACAGAGTGACGCCCTGAAAAATGCAGGCATTTACAGGCCTGCTGTCCCGTTGCTTATAAAAAAACACGCAAAATCTAACATTAACTCTTATAAACCACACAGAGATGGAGGCAGGTAGGAAGATTTGGGGGCAATTTCCCCTAGTCAAATTTTATTATCACAAAAACTACCACTAAATTTTATCAATTTTTTGTATTTGTCCTTGTATTTTTTCATTTTGCCCCCACTATTATTTTCAAAATTTGCATCGTTGCCCCGTTAAAATTGATTTTTGTATAGATTTAAACCAATAGATTTTATCACAATAATGACAACACTTCACCAATTAAGTTATGAAAATTTTGTATTATTTTTTTAATTATATTTTTATTTGGGAATAAATAAATTAATTTTATTATATATAAAAAGTATTGTATAATTATTTTGCTCCCACTGACTAAATATTCTGGATCCGGCCCTGAAAACACACAAGTTATGAATTCCTCCCATTTTCATCACAATATTTAACATTCTAGCAACCCAATCTCTCTTGAACAATATAAAGTCTCCACAAGCAAAGATATGTCATCACTTTCAGGTTCCTATGAATAGAATAAAGATCACATATCTCATTGAATATGAATATGATCAATCACAGAGTAACACAAAGGAAGGTCCTTGAAGCTAAGACTATAAGAAATGAAATTCTAGCTACTGAACATTACAGTTTCAAATGCCCTATAATTTGTACAAGTGAAGTCCAAGTGCCAAAAATTACTACTACAACACCCATTACTATAATAGCCCCTACAAACACAAATTCACATCCAATCTTGTGGTATGTACCTGAGATCTTCAAGTAGCATAGGCATGGAAGTATGATCGAAGCCGTGACGCTAAGAAATGCCCCGACCAGCGACATGAGGTACCCGAAAAAGGGCACGGCCAGAGCCACGACCACAGTGCTCATCACCAAGATGGTGCTCATCAGGATGCTGAATGGTCTTTTGTTGTGGAAGTATGGAAACCAGTTTTTTGTAGCATTCACAATCGGCGTAACCATCAGTGCATATTTCGATATGGGATTCACCAGAGTCGTGTATATCGCTACCTTTGAGCTAAGATTGTTGGTTGGAAGGTTCAAAGTTATTTGTGACTCGACGTTTGATCCAAACATCAAGTACCCCAAAATCGCCATTAATGCATAGCTCATGGTGCAGCAAATAAAGCACAGAATCATGACCTGTGGCAACAAAAACAGCAAAAACATAATGAGACATGAACTAGAACTATTAGAGATAACTTATGCAGCGTTTGGATTAAAATTTAATGAGAATCAAGAACTGGAATCTCATTCTCATTCTGATTCTTGATTCTCATTCCCGAATAAAGATTCTAATCCAAACGCTACTTTACGACCTTTTTTAATTGCTTACATTGGGGAATTGGCGTTTGTTTTTCATAGAAGTGTAGAGGGTAGGGAAGACCGGATGGGCGCAATAGCAGAAACCATACAAACTAACAGCAGTCGGGATTCCACTCCAACTGACCGGTTTCCCCTTTTCGTGAAACCCGACACCACCAAATGCGCCAACAGAAAAAATCGAGCAAAGAATGATGGCAGAAGCTAAAACCCCGCTGGCGGAAACATAAGCAAGAATGCTAAGATTATCCAGCCAAACCGAAGGCAAGATTACGAGGGCAACAACGATTATAAAGCTTTGTTTGCCGTCAAGCCTTATCCCTCCTATCTCGAACTCAAAGTTGGGTATTATGTTATTCAAGTTATCGCCTTCAACAATCAAGAAACCCGTGGCAACTAAATATAGCTCCGTGTACATAAACAACGATACCACGATTCTTCCAGCTTTGCCAAATGCACAGTCACCAATATCAGGGTAAGTTCTAATGTCCGGACGCGCGTCCATACATTTCTGAATCAACAGGGCCGAGTAAAAGGCTGAAATAGCTATCAGCAAGAGAAGTATCAAGCTCCACCATCCTCCGGATGCTAGAGCAAATGGGGTTGAGAGTATGCCAACTCCTGTGAATTTAACCAAAAAGTTTTTTGCCTTTAGCTCAATTTGTATTGATCCATGAACAAAAAAACACAGAACCACACACATCACAAGCTTGTTTTAGTTAAGAAAAGCAACAAACAGTTTTCGGTTAACAACAGCTCACAAATTAAGTTTGGAAATGATTCTGTTTTATATATAATTTGGGTATTTGGAGAATGCCAGATCTTAAGCTATTAAGGAATGCTAAAACAGTAACCACAAACGAACAAATGATTCAGTGAACATAATTTGCCAATCAAATCTCAAGCTATTGCGAAAAAGCTAAACGTATTATCACAAAGGAAAAAGGATTCAACAAACATAGTACACCAATCAAATCTCATACTACTACAGAAAGCTAAACTCAACCACAAATGAACAACGGGTTAAGTCAGAAAAATATATAGTTAATTACTAAGAAAAGCAGAACCTGACAAAGCATTGACTCCATTGAAACATGTCTTGAAAACCGAGGTTGTGCCTTTACTGTGTTGGTCACAATCTGCCTCTACGTCCTCTGCCTTGTGCTCCACCCTCTCTTGTTTACTGTTAACCAAGAGAGGCGCATCTAGGGAGGACTCGTCCCATGTCTTAGCCTCCATGGCACACACAAACACAGAGCACGAGAGGAATAAGGAGATTGGCTAGAGGTTGAAGGAACTGTGATAAGGTTTTAGAAGGGTAGCTTTTGATGAGTTAAGTAACCGAAGATATTAACTTTTATAACATTATGAAGGTGACAAATTCTTTCACTGCATTGCAGCCACTGGACAATAAACTCATCTGTGACCCTCTTTTGTCCTATCCTCTCCCAACAGGACATTTTCAAAAGGCAAATCAGCTGCAAAAAGAGCTGGCGCCGTGCCAACGTGAGCTGTAATAGCTCAAACACAGTAAAAACTACATCGTCTCTCAAATAAAGTTAGGGTCAACTGCATGAATCCTCCATCAAAACTAGTTAAGAATTAGGATCATCTACACGTATTCAATTTGTCCAACCCATCCAATCTAATTTTATCTGCTCAATTAAGTCATGCATTAAATCCTTGTGTAATGACCCTAGGTGAAACCATTGATTGGGCTAGATTTTGGTGTATGATTTAGTTTAGCATCATTTTCCATATCCATATCCATATACGAAACAAAACAAAAAATCCGTACAATGATTTCGCTATTCACCCCTATAAAAGATCATATACTTTTGATACTTATCAGATACGTAAACGTAAAAACATTCTAGACCCAGACTTATCACTGTTTATTTTGGGTGAGGATGCTACATGATCTGTGCCTTCATTTTCACTGGACATTTCCAATAATTTAGTTGTGACTGGAAACGAAAGTTCATAGAAAGGTTAAATTTCAAAATAAGGTTTCAGAATTTGAATTCCATTTTATGACTACTTGAAGAAAGCTAGAGGGAGAGGGGACCATCATTTTCTGTCCAATCTAACACCTACCATGTAAAAAACATTAACATGTTATAATTGTATAGATAGAATTGTAGGCACGACAAGGTTAACATGTGGTGCTGCTCAATTAAAAGAAAACCAATCACATTAACCTTCTTTCCTAATCACTTTTCTATCTTATCGGGGATTATTTTAATGACCAATTTGTGGAAAATAGGACACTAGTAATAGGGATTAGCCTGGTTCAGCATCAATTAAGGCCACTAATGTCAACGTTAACAGATAATTATTACTTTAATGATCAGAATCAGTAATGTGGATGGAAGTGAGATTGATGTTGAACTTAAGCCGGCCCTAGAATTGGATGTGACCAATCTTTTTCTGCAGCAACACGTATGCGCATCACAGAACATTTCCACATCACTTGGGTCCAATTTATCATCCCCACCTTGCATTTTACTATGAGCTAAGGGTACCATCAAACTAATGACAATAAATCCAAACAACATAATGAATATTTTTATACACAAATCACAAAAACAAAACCATTACTACTACATTTCATCATTTTCTTTCCTTTTCTTTTCTTTTCAAGTTGGCCAAACAGATAATATCAAACCCTCAATCCAACAATCTCAGCAAAACAGATATGACCATCAAGATTTGAACTTTTATGCATCTTATTGAGTAACATCAAAATTTACAGCAAACCCAGATGGTGAAATTGATCCACATCAAACCCAGATTTGAACTTTTGGGTTTTCAAATTGCAAAACCCTAAATTTGATGCTATGGTAGCAAATCCCAAAACGAAATGGGACAAAAAGGTGTGGTTCTTGTGAACCCAAAAAGACCCATATCATGAATCATGACAATGACAACAAAAAACAAAAGAAAAAACAAAAATTTAAAAAAGAATCAATCAATGAATCAATGAGACAGAGAGTGTCCAAAAAAAGAGGAACCTGACAAGGCATTGAGTCCATTCAAGAAGGTGTTAAAGAAAGTTGTGGAGGCAATCATGGGATGGTGATCCCCTTTAAGTGCCTCAACATCTTCAAGAAGGAGAGGCTTGGAAATGGAGAATTCATCAGTTTTCTGGGTCTTGCTCATGTCTGAGTATGTGGTGGTGGATAGTGGATGATACAACAGAGACAGTGTGGTGTCTCAAATGTCCAGAGATTTTGGAGAATTCAGATCCAACCTCTATATATATCACTTCATGTTTATGATGTGGTCAAAGCTAAAATTGCACAATGAAGAGCTTTACTTGGGAAAAATAAAATGAAACTGAAAAGTTTATTCCAAATGTTTTGGACACATTAAATGTTATCCACAATTGTCTTAATGAATTTGTAAAGATAGATTTTCTATTTATTTTTCTGTTGTCCGAGGAGACCATGATTTCTTATGTACAAAATTGTAATTTAATTGGGGTGGTTGGGTACGGAATGAGACTCGATCAAGGTGGAGGCTATGTTAGCTCGGGAAGCCTTGTCCTGGATTAAATCGCAAGGTTGGCAGCGTGTTATTGTTGAGGGTGATATTCAACGGGTTATTTCAGATCTCGCGTCAGGATACGAGATGAATGACATGTATGGTTTTCTAGTTAGTAATTGTATTTGCATTGCTAATTCTATTGAGAATGTTTGTTTCTCTTTTGTTAAACAGTATGCAAACGAGGTTACTTATTCATTAGCTCGGGCATCCCGTTCTTTTGTCTGATCGTAAATCGTGGGCTATGTCGGATTGTTCTCCGGATGTAGTGTCACTATTGTCGTATGATTTGCATTAATGAAATACTTTTGTTCCTTCAAAAAAAAAAAGTTATTTAATTTGGTTAAATTTAAATTCAAAATCATAACTTCAATTGCGAAACTTGAGTTATTTGATTTTATTCGACTTGACTATATGTGTTTTGATAACCACAATTTTATTTTAGTACTTTGCTTCATGCCAAAATGTGTATCAATCTCTTCTTAGAGAAGTTGTTATAGAATTAAATATTCACTTTCTCTTTTGGGAATTTTAAAAAACAATTAACCTAAAAATGAGGTAAATTGTCATAATATCAATATTTTGATAACTTATATCTTTTTTCAACTCTTGCACATGGTCAAAAGTATTGAAATTTGGACATTTGTATTTTCGTTCATTAATTTTTATGCATTTTTTTATAGTTTATAAATAAGTAAATAATATTAAATTACTAAGCATGAGTTTCTTTGAGCGTTGACATGTGCATGAATTACACAAAATAGATAAATCTTAGATAATAAAAAGTTACTTTTGTTAGAATTTGCTAACAATTATTAATTTTTAGGGGAAATTACAGATAACACTCCTGTACTATACACCTTTTACTTTTTACTACCCTAAACTTAGGTTTGTAACTTTGGACTACCCTAAACTTTGCACATCCTGTTCCGTCCCTAACTCCGTTAGTTTTAGGTTAAAAAGACCAAAATGCCCCTTATACACAACTAGAAGCTTAACAGTTGGTGATGAGAGTTTGTCTTAACATGGGTTTCAGTTGTTTGAATTTGGTGGGTTTTTTTGTGTCTTCTGTCTGAAATCTCTCATCACGAACTAGAGCTTAGGTTTTTCTTCTTCATCTTCTGCAGTTGGTGAGTTTTTTTCGAAAATCGTCTTCATTTGTGGTTGAGGGTTAGCCGAAGAACGTGGTTCTGGTGTTGGAAGATCAAGTGGAGAAACGAATGGTTAAGGTAAGTTTTGATTTAGGTTTTACAAATTTGGAATGTTGTTTTGTTGATGTGAAGCAGTTTCGAATCCATATGAAAACCCATTTGGGAATTTTGGTTCACTGCAACAAAATTTTGACCGTTACATTCAAAATTTTAGGGCTTTTGGTTGTACTGTTTTATTTTGGCAAAATCTTGGCTTGTGGAGTGAATATGTGGAGATTTATGTTTGTATGTTCTTGCAGATGGGTGAAAAACATGCTGTCAAACGCAAGCCAGATAAACCTAAAATAGAACCTGATTTGAGGATTTTGGAAGTGCATTATGGTGGGGATATGGTTGTTGAAGACCCTGAGTTCTGTTACAAGGGTGGTGAAGTGAAGTATATTGGTGACATCAATCCTGCCAAGTTCAACTTTGGTTCCATTGCAAATATAGTTGAAGATTTGGGTTGTGACCCATTTAGTAGAGTGTTCATGAGGTACCCAAAAATGGAGGGAAAAGAAGGTTTGAAATTAGTCACCAAGGAGACAGCATTTGAAGAGTTGTTTGGGCTGTACAAGATTGAAGATCTCATCCCAATCTATATTGCTGGTATTGAGCAGCCACTAGCCTCCATAACTCCATCTGGAGTGTTAGTAGATGCCAAGAAGGGAGCATGTTTGGAAGGTTTGGATGATGTGCTGAGGAAAGAGAAAGCTCCAAAGCCTAAGATGTGGTTTTGTAGTTCAGAGGAGATTAAGGCCATGTTTGAATCTGGCTACAAGTTGGATGATGAGAATGATGTAGACAAGGTTCAAGTAGTTGAGGAACTAAGTTCAGGGGTTGAAAAAACTAGTGAATCAAGTGAGCTTGGGTTGGATGATATTGGAGAAGAGGTTGATGGTGGTGAAGTTGGATCAAAGGCTGATGAGGGTATGGATGAGGCTGCTGTAGAGGAGAAGGTTGAGGGTGGTGAAATGGGATCAAACCCTGCTGAGGTATGGATGGGGCTGCTGTAGAGGAGGAGTTGCTTGATGCTAAAACCAAGGAACATGTTGTTGATGGGGTTGTAGAGGAGCAGGTTGGTGAACAGGGTTCAGATGATGAGGGTGAAGAAGAGGCTTCATCAGATGAGGCAATGGAGGATGAGGAGCCCATGTCTGATTCAGAGGATGGTGACTATGCTAAGGATGATGTGTCAGAGGAAATTGAAGAGGATGAGGAGCAGAGTTCCAGTGAATCAGAGGAGGCTGATAATGATGATGGACCTAAATAGTATCCTGAATGGGTTAGGCATAGAAAGTTTGAATTGGAAGATGAGCATGAAGAAGATGTTGTGAAGGATACAGTGAATAATAAAGATGAAAACAGTCTAACAGTCCAAAATTTGAAGAGGAAGGGAAAGGAGAAAGTACAAGGGAATGATGAGGCAGGGGATGCTTAAGAGGTTAGTGTTTGTGATGGGGACAGTGGAGATGAGGTAGTAGGCAAGGAGGATTGGGAAATGCCATTGGTAGATAGTAAGGAAGAGGGTGATGCTAAAAACAAGGATAGAAAGCTGATGAAGGTTTGGAATTCTGCTAAAATTTTTAAGGATGTTGAATTGAGAGTGGGTTCTAGGTTCATTAATGCCAAGGTATTTAAAGGGGTATTCAAACATTATGCATTGCAGAAGGGGTTTGATTACTTGTATACAAAGAATGAGGCTCACAGAGTTGGTGCAATTTGCAAAAAAGAGGGGTGCACTTTCAGAGTCTGGTGCAGCAGGGTTCAGGGATCCACTGACATGGTGATGAAGACTTTCATTGGTGATCATTCATGTCAAAGGCCAAGGATTAATACCAAGCTTTCCACAGATTGGATTGCTAACACTTATTTGGAAGATTTCAAACACAGTCCAATGATGGGCATTGAAACATTATAAAGAAAAATATTGAAGGATGTTGGAAGTGAGGTGCCTCCTTATACTGCATATAGGGCAATTAACAAGGCAAAAAGTATGCTTGAAGGAGCAGTATGAGAATCTAAGGAGGTATTGTGCTGTTGTTTTGAAAACCAATCCTGGGAGTAAGTGTAAGGTTATGGTA
>JAYMTF010005913.1:0-10956 GCA_036897485.1 Pelargonium nanum | reverse complement strand
TTTTAGGTCGTAACGTAAGTACGTGATGCTAATGTGCAAATTATTGTTTGTTTTGGTTCAGTGCATGAGAAGGCTAGTTGAGGAGAAAGATGGATTGCAAGCATGGAATGCTTCGAAATATTTCTTGACAATCGTGGCAGTTTGTGCAAGAACAGCTTACAATTTTAACAAAGATAGTGTTTCTTGGAAGGTGGTTGCATGGGTTTTGCTGGTTGGTGTAGGAATATTTGTTGCGTATTGGGATTTGGTGTACGATTGGGGTGTTCTCAACAGGAAATCAAAGAACCCTTGGTTGAGAGACAAGCTTCTTGTTCCTTACAAGAGCATATACTATGCAGCCATGGTACGTAAACAACAAGAAACTTTTTTTTTTTTTATAAGCAAGCATACCAATCGAGACTCGAACCTGAGACACTTGGAAGAGCAAATACCTTAACCCAATTGCTCCGATGATAGTTGGTAACAAGGAACAAACTAATGATTATAGTTATACAAACAACCCAAAATAATGTTGTTTTAACCGTGGAACATCTGAGTATATATGTTAGATTAAAGGCGAAAATCAGTACATAAACGTTGAATAATATAGAACTACATGTTGCATTTCAATCAAACTGTTAATTGATTTCATATATATTATGTTGATAATGATTTGCAGGTTATGAATGTGTTCTTGAGGTTAGCTTGGGTGGAAACTGTGCTGGATTTCAATGGCTTTTCACTGCATAGCCAGGCCTATTCCACCATTGTTGCCAGCCTTGAGATCTTTCGTCGAGGGGTTTGGAATTTCTTCAGGTAATTCGAGGGAGTGCTTAACTGCATAAATTTTATCATACAAATATACAGAAACGATCAAACTAGTGTAAATTGATTGTGAAATTAGTGTGTTTGCACTCACACATTTTGTAATGATGTCGTGTAGGTTGGAAAATGAGCATTTAACGAACATTGGCAAGTTCCGAGCGTTTAAATCAGTCCCATTGCCATTTAACTACGAGGATCGTGAAGATGAAGATGAAGATGATGACAAAAACGACCGTTGAAACTTGAAACTGAGGTTTGTTACAGTTGCAAGAAATTAGATGCACTGGTGATGACTGATCCATGATACCGTTTTCTTCAAAAATGGGAGTGATCAAGAACAACTAGTTACTTGTTTTCTTTGTATATATAGGCAACAAAATAATCATATTAATTATTTCAATTTTTGTTTTCATGCTATAAAGATTTTACGCTAGGTATAGTTTCTGTATATATACAAGGAAAACGATTTTTCACGTTTAATAAAGTAGTGCTTTTTTTAATGCAATAAACTGAATAAAGTAGTGCTTGATATTGGCTTTTTATGCTCTTTTATTATTCTTATTTTTATTATATCACAAGGAAAACATTTTTCATTGTCTTTGTTTTTGCTCTATTCTATTTTATTACTCCCTCCGTCTCAAAATGAGTATCCTGTTTATCTAAATTTTTTGTCCCAAAATGAGTGTCTTGTCTCTATTTTTAAGTTATTATATTATTATTTTTCTTATATTACCCTTATCACTTATGCACTGCATATAGGCAGATCTGAACTGCACATGAGGTGTAGGAGGGACAGTGAGGATAATATTGGAAACACATTAAATTATTTGGTAATTCTTAATTTTTGCAAAAAAATGAAAACATGACAATCATTTTGAAACGGATGGAGTATAATTTAAGTGTGGATGATTAGTTTAAACGTTAAAATAAATAATACTATAGTTTGGAATAGACCAAGCACATATAAATATGAAATCTTTTCGTTCCATGATCCAAATATTAAATAGGAAAATGTAGACTATGTAGTTAAGGGTTGGGCCCGAAATTAAGTAATATTAATGATGGTAAAGAAAGAAAAATATAATAGATTCAGTGAGGAGATTTGGGCCCAGAATTAAGTAATAATGATTGGTAAAGAAAGCCCAAAAGAAAAGTTGAGTGGGTCCAAAATTGTTAATCAGTGCTCAAACTCTCAACTTTAGCTATGGTTGTAGAGAGTCCAACCATTTAAGCACAGGCGCATGAACTTTTTCTTCTTCTTTTTTCTTTTTATTTAAAAAATCATCAATTTAAGTTCATGTTAGATGTGAAAGAGTAACTTTATACACAAATCCATTTCATTAAAAGTAACCTACAAAAATAGTAAGTTCACTTTACATTAGTGAACAGCATGTGAAATAAAGAACCGATCTTGATTGGGGTAGTTAGAAACTAATTGTACTTATGTTTATGGATATGTATGACACGGTTTTCTCCAAGACATAACAACAAATTATATATATTAAACTATTAAATAGGAATATACCCATCTAATTTAAACTATAATTATATTATATAAAAAAGGAATATAATTACTTTAATTGTCGACCACAGTCCAAGTCTACAGTGGTGTACAATGTAATAAAAAATATATTTATCCCAACGACTTGAATATTTCGAGTCAAGCTTTTAAACCATAAAGCATTTGTAGGGGACCACATGACAACCATTTTGAAATTTTGATAACAACAATACATGCTTTATGCACCTAATTAATTTTCATTTCTCAATTATTAATAATTTTGTTCTGACAATACTATTTTGTGTTGCAACGTGTGCTAATGATGTATTTTTGCCATTTTCTGCTCATTTTATAATAATTTTCTTTCCGTGTGATTCTAAGGGATCATTTAATTTGGTGTATTCATGAAAAAAAATGATTTTACATAGGTGATGCAACTCTTAACGATTGAAATAACATTAAAAATAAACAAATTTAAATGATGTTACTTGGAAGAATCATAAGTCATTTCAACAAACAGTAGAATGACGCATCAAAAACGTCATTCGTGATGTATTTTGCAATTCTACTATCTGTCAACCTCAAACGTTTAATAGAAGTTGACGAATGAGTTTCTCCTCCTCCACTTATGGAGAAGATCACAAACTCAAGTAGATCTTATTCAACACAATTTAAAATTTTAAGATCAAGTGGTGGAATACTATTCAAATTTGCTTTTCCAAAATATTTAGCTTGCAAATTCAGAAGCTCCCACAATACTTAAAACGTTATTCATACATATGTCAAGGTGGGAACTATAAGAAGGGATGATGAGGCCAATATTATCACTGCAACGACTCCCTCCAATATGAAAAATTGATTGAAGTCACACTCGATTTCATTCTCCCCATCGGTGGGGTTAAAAGTCAGCGTACAAATTAAAAAGAATAATAACATGACCGCATAATTAACACTTTTTCAGAGCATCTCAGTGACTGTCTAGTCGCTCTCCCAAACGAGCCTGCTTCCCAATTTCCAAGGTTGCAAAAAGGGTCAAGTACGTTGAAGAAGACTTGGAACAATCCATCCAAAACAACAAATGGTCTCTAAGATATTAATCAAAGTGGTAGGCATTCATATAAGCTCGACGACCTTTTTCCAATTCCAGTATGATCATGAACACAATTGTTTAGGCTAAGTGCCCATTTTACGCATTAACAAGTTCCAAATTTTGGGCATCCATAGAACAAAATTATGAATTTGAATTTCATTGAGTCCAAGTGAAGCGAATTTTTATATAGAGAACGCTTAATATCTCTAATTTTGTAAAATAATTTATGTATAAAGTATATGTGACACACACGTGTTGTATCATATTTTTGCGTTTAAAAGTAAATTTCAACGAATAATATCCCGGCATATATGATGTCATTATCCTTCTATGAATTATTGGCGTGAATCGCCCTACGTGTATTGTACACGCCACACGTTCTGATTATTTCAAGTCATTAATGAAATAATTGATGTATTATGTTCTATTAATTGATCACATGGTTTGAGACATTAATCATTACTCTTTTCTATATAATAATTAAAGTGATCAAGAGCATATATAAATCTGTAAAAAAAAAATTAAAGTTATAAATCTGTAAATTCATTGACAATAACACCTCATTTTTCAGACAAAAAAGATGCCAAACTTATCTGCATGGCAAACCATATAGTGGAGCTAAAAGCATCTAAAAGAATGCATGCTAATTATAGTCGGTAATCTCTAAACTTTTCTTTAACATCCATTTAAAGCCTATACTTTATTTCCACGAGGGATTAATTTAAATAGACAGGGCTCAAATTTCCGAAAATAGCAATAAACTACACAAAAAACACATGCGCGTAACAATTTGAAAATCAAGAAAACAACATAAGATAAGCATTAAGAACTGAAGACCATGTGTGAACAACAACATAAAGCAATTTCAAGGAACAAGAACTCAATTCCCGACAACATAAAAAGCCAAACAAAGTTTCAAAAAAAGAAAATAAATAAACACAATAAAATAAAGCAACACGAAAAGCATGCAAGCTGTTGTAAGCAAAAAAAGGAAGAAAAAACAAATGGGATTAGTAATGGATGAGGTAGCATTAGGGTTTGGGAGTCAGATTAATGAGTAAATTAATGTAAAGAAAGGTCAAGAGTAGATAGGTCACCATCTTGATGTAGTCAAGAGTTGTTGCAAATATTTCAGTCCAAAATAAGCGGAAACAATTCAAAGTTATTACACTTCGAGAAACGATCAACTAATCTCAAGAAAATATAACTTTGGCCTTGATAAGCTATAACATGTAACTAATATAAAACATGATATGGAAAACTTTTGAATATTTATAAAAACAGTAGCGACTATCTCCTTCGCGAATGAGCTTATTATTATCGTTTTTTACGCGACTCATGCACAAATTTTCTTCTTGTTCTGTGTTGTAATTTGATAAATGTCATTTTTCGCTTACATTCTTTGTTTTAAAATAACTGTTTTGTTTCTTTTTTATAGGAAATTAGTTGTGCGTGAATTATTAATAGTATTTTTGTAATAAGTTTGTTAGTATCTCTTATGTTTGTTACAACTCATATCAATGATGACAGAAAATAGAAGATACAACATATAAAACTTTTTTTTAATTTATTTTAAAACAGAAAGTATAACACTCATTTTGAGATAAATATAGCATATTTTAATTAGGATGACGATATGACTAGAACTCGTTACCTCTCAACTAACTTGGCTCTAACACCATGTAAATGACAAGATGTTTGGAAGACATCAAAAATTATTATTCACAGCTATGACACAATATACAAATAGTACACCCACAATTAGAGTTGTGAATAAGAGAATCGATACAGTATAAATTATAAAAAGAGTAAAGTAAAGTAGGGAGACATGAACATTCTCAATAATTGATGTCCAATGATATTGCACAGTGGTTTCTTTTAGCTAAAGTAATGTTTGAGAATAAAGTTGGATAGGTTCAACGGCAAATAATAGAGAGGTTGCATCACAAAGAAAGTGAGTGAAAAAGAGTGTATTTAAAAGACAAAAGTCAAAGATAGTGGGTCAATCACGCACTCGGTTGATGACCAAGCATACGCGCCCAAACCATCCTTTGCAACTGACTCTCTCCTCCCATTGGCTCAACTCCCTCAGAATTGGAGTTAATTGTACACTCATTTTCTACAATTTTATTCTTCAATTCTTTTTTTTTTTTTAAAATATGTTAGTGGTGTTCATCAATTCACAAATTGATTGATTGGACCTTGCATGTGAGCTAAAAATAGAGGTAAGATAGACGGCTTACTGGGCATAATAAAACCGACACTGATACTATTTTAAATTTTACTTAATTCAAAAAATTTAACAAAAATGTGTTTAATAACTTGATAGTTTTCATCGCCTTCAAGTTGTGCTATAGGATTTGATGAAGAACATAAAAAGCCACCTATAGACGCTTTAAGTCCAATCATTATAGGTAATGCTCGCATTCTTTGGTTCGTCGTGGTTGCTAGCACAAAGTTAGTCAATAATTATTCCCCAAACCGTCATTTTTTTTATCTGGAAAAACTACCCCTATTGGGCTTTCTACCTCCACACGACATTGCTTTATCATGCTTACACACATTGTAGAAATTTTCTACTACATTTTCCATAAACGTCTGGATATAACAAGTGGAGACTAATTTCACTGTATTTCAAATAAATACTATCTTTAGTTGACATGTAACTAATCTTTCACAAAAGAAAAAGAGATGACAATAAGGAAAACGTTGCAGAAACAACAATTGGGATTTATTTGAAATTGGACTGAACTAGACCAATTTTTATAATATGTGGACTGAATTGACCCGAAGATCAAACAAAATACAATCTATTTAGATTGTATTAATTTCCGTCCAATCAGAAATTCAAGTTCGAACATTTGGTGTTCATACATAACCCAACGTAATATGTGAATACACGACTTGTAATCTTGCTATTCGCTCCTACCTTCGTTGAAACTTCCCACATCATTAAATATCTTCAAATAAAGTCCCAACTGCACATACCAAAGCCAAAACTCACCTGTAAAGGTCTCTATAAATACATCCATATAATTGCAAGCCAATCAATCCTCTAAACTCAATCTTTCTCTTGTCTCCTTATCACACTTCACACATAATTTCAATTTTCTTCTACTAATTACGGCGAAGCACCATGAAGTTCGGCAAGGAATTTGCGGCGCAAATGGTCCCGGAATGGCAAGAAGCTTACATGAACTACAACCATCTCAAGAAGCTCCTCAAACAAATCCACGTCCAGAAGCAGTCGGAGAAGCCGCCGCCGGGCTCCATCAAGCGCCAGAGAACGCTCTACAGAGCCTTCAGTGGCCTTCTCAAGCACCGTGACCATGACATCAGGACCATCGGCGGCGACGACGACGACGTCCACGTCGAGCTCACCGGAGGCTCCGACCTCGAGAGCCAGGCCATCCTCGTCCACGCCGTCAGGAGAAACGGCTCCGAGAATTTCAGGTACCACACGACGTGTCTCACGCCGGACCAGCAAGAAATGGAGTTTTTTCATAGCCTAGACGATGAGTTCAACAAGGTGGACAAGTTTTACAAGTCAAAAGTCAACGAGGTCGTTCAAGAAGCTCATGAGCTCAACAAACAAATGGACGCTCTGATCGCCTACCGGATCAAGGTCGAGAACCCGACCATGTTCTTCGACCGGGAAAAGGAGATGGACCGGCTCGCCTCTGACGTGGCGGCCTCTGCGGCCGCCCTGGCCGCGTCTACGCCCCACCTGGCCAGAGCTTCCGCCAGCAGTAAGTTTATAACATGTTCACTGTTAGTTTACAGCATATTATTTGTTTTGCTGTCAGCTTTTTAATAATAGTACTCAAAATTATTCTCAGGGCGTGTCCACATGCGCATGGAGTCCATAGACGAGGCCACGAGCGTGCACGGACAACTTGGAAGCCACATGGTTGACATCAAGGAGAGCAACGACGTCGTCCCGGAGATCAGGACGCCGCCGGTGGAGATTCTGAGCAATGTGAAGCTGCACAACCACCTGGACACTCCTCTTTCCGCCATTAAAGCGTTTCTCAAGGTTCCCAAGAACACGGAGCTGAGCTTCACGACGGAGAATCTGAAGCGGGTCGAGGACAATCTCAAGATGGCCTTCGCGGAGTTTTACCGGAAGCTCTGTCTTCTCAAGAAGTATAGGTAACAACATAACATTGTTTTCTAGAATTCTTGGAACCTGGTTAATTTAGCGACTTGGTCTCATCATTTATCTACTAATTTTACAGTTTCTTGAATATGGAGGCATTTTCAAAGATCATGAAGAAATATGACAAGGTATACTTAGTTGAATATTGAGTCAATTAGTCTCTTAGACTTGGTCATGGCATGCAATTTTGTGTTCTAATTGGTCTGATCAAATGTTTTAGGTTACTTCAAAAGATGCAGCAAAAGCTTACATGAAGATGGTGGATAAATCCTACCTTGGAAGCTCCGAAGAGGTAATGAAAATGGAATATAATTTAATTTCAATTTCAATTACATTATATGCCTATAATGCAAGTATTTGATTACATGAATTTTATGCATTCAGGTGTCCAAGCTCATGGAGAGAGTTGAAGCTACCTTCATCAAGCATTTCGCAAACTCGAATTGCAGTCATGGCATGAGGGTCTTGAGGCCTAAAACGAAGCGCGAGAAGCATAGAATTACATTTTCTACTGGTAAGATTAACGAGTCAAGATTGGTTAAAAGATGTATCGACTTGTTGCTAGTTATATATTAATTCATTGCAAAATTTTGCAGGGTTCTTTGCTGGTTGCACAGCTGCTTTGGTGTTTGCTCTGATTCTCCTTATTCGTGTCCGGAATATAGTGAACGAACCCGGAGCAGCCCAATACATGGAGACATTGTTTCCTCTATACAGGTACTGGTTATGAGCCAGGTTCTTGAATTTGGGGTTTTTATCAATGGAAAATTGTACTGGTTTTGATTGTTTTGTGCGTTTCTTGATTTGCAGTTTCTTTGGATTCATTGTTCTGCACATGCTAATGTATGCTGGGAACATATTCTTCTGGAAGAAATATAGAGTGAATTACCCTTTCATTTTTGGTTTCAAGCAAGGAACAGAGTTGAGTGATGGAGATGTGTTTCTCCTAAGTTTTGGCCTCGCGGTTGCTGCTTTAGCTTGCGTTCTTGCAAATCTTGATATGCAGATGGACCCGAATACGAAAGATTACAAAGCACTCACTGAGCTCCTCCCTCTCAACTTGGTTTTTGTAAGTTTCTTGAGCTCAAGAACCAACTCATTTTGCACCATTTTAAGCCTAAAAATGTACTTATTGTTATCTTATATATTGCCTTTTGTTTGTTTTTTCAGGTTATGATTATCATCTTGTTCTGTCCCTTCAACATCATATACCGATCAAGCAGATTCTTCTTCCTCAAGACTCTATTTCGCGCAGTGTTCGCGCCTTTTTTCAAGGTCACACTCCCCGATTTCTTGTTGGCGGATCAGTTGTGCAGCCAGGTGCAAGCCCTGAGGAGTCTTGAGTTTTACATTTGTTACTACGGTTGGGGAGACTACAAACACCGACAAAACACTTGCAAGAATCACGATGTCTTCAACATTTTCTACTTCGTTGTCGCGGGCTTTCCATTTTGGTTGCGCTTCTGTCAGGTAACAACCCATCCAATGACTCAGTGCACGAGACTCCCACCATTCTGGCTCGTTACAACATGATACTAATGTGTCATCGCTCTTTTGTTTTGTGTTTTTCAGTGTTTGAGAAGGCTGGTTGAAGAGAAAGATAGCTTGCAAGCATGGAATGCTTTGAAATACTTCTTGGCCATTGTTGCAGTGTGTGTGAGGACAGCTTATAGTCTCAACAAAGACAGTTTAGCTTGGAAAGTGGTTGCTTGGGTTTTGTTGGTTGGTGTTGGCATCTTTGTTGCATATTGGGATTTGGTGTATGATTGGGGAGTTCTCAACAGGAAGTCCAAGAACAGATGGTTGAGAGATAAGCTTCTTGTTCCATACAAAAGCGCATACTATATAGCCATCGTAAGTACAAGATCAAGATCAAGATCAAGAACTATAACAAGAACAATTTAGTACTGTTTTTTTTAATGATGTTTTGTTATGTTTTTTAGGTTATGAATGTGATTCTGAGATTGGCATGGGTGGAGACAGTGTTGGACTTGAACAAGTTCTCATTGCACAGCAATGCCTACAGCACAATTGTTGCGAGCCTTGAGATCATTCGTCGCGGGGTCTGGACGTTTTTCAGGTGATTGATGAGCTTAATTGTGTAGTAATGTTGTTTCTGGTTTGTTGAGGTTTCATATCATCTGATGTTTTGTTGTTGGGATTGTGCAAATATATAGGTTGGAGACCGAGCAAGTGACCAACATTGGCAAGTTCAGGGCCTTTAAGTCTGTGCCTTTGCCATTCAACTATGAGGTGGATGACAAAGATGACAGTGTCAACTGAAGTTTCTAAATTGGATGAGATCATGAGACACCATTGTTGTCATAGTTTTGTTTCTCTAGGATTGCTCTGAATTCTTTTATTTTTGTGACTTAGGTTTATGACAACATGTTTATAACATAATGAAAAAAAAAAAAAAAAAAAAAAAAAGGATGTATCTTTTGTAATATGAAAGATGTACAATGGCCTTGTGTAGGCATAAAGATTTATAGAAACATATTTTTGTTGATAATAAACAATAGTATCTTCATAAATTCCTGATTTTAACATGAATAATGAATGTACTCTCATAGAAAAAATGATATGCAACATTTTCTATAATACAAGCAACGAACAGGGACGGATCCAAAAGTTTTGTCTTGTGAGGGCAAACTATAAGAATAATTTTTCATCAAACTACTATGACAAAGAATAAAATCTTGTTGGGACAATAATTTAATTTTATCAAATAATACAAACAAATTAATATAAGAATTTTAATGGATAAATAAAAGGAATATAGTGAAGAAAAAAATATTTTGTGGGGGCAGCTGCCCCCAATATGGCTCTAGTGCATCCGTCACTCGCAACGTATAATGAGTTAGAGCAAGAACAATAATGATGTACTATTTTGAATTATAAGTTATGATATTTTAACGACATACCGGTATCATTTATTATACATACTCTAATAATAACAATATATTGTTGCAAGTTTATAGTTGCTACTGCATCAAAAATACTTTTGTCTAAATTAGTAAATAATCAAATCTATTCGTCTATTAGTTGAAATAATTGATTAAATGCGTCTTAAATAATTTCATTAATTTTTCAATTCTCTAACAATAATTGCTTTAAGACATTAAAGTGGGCTTTTGAGGCCTTATTTTAATAGGTTAGGTTTTGGCCCATTTAATGATATTGGGCTACAGCCTGAGGAACAGAATATGCCTAAGGCCTATTAAGAGTGTGTTTGGATTAACTTCTCAAAAATAGTTCATAATTATGAAAAGATTAGGAGCAGTTTTATACTTCAACTCTTTTTAAAAAGAAGCAGTTTAACTGTAATGCTGATAAAAAATAGTAATTTTTAATTGATGTTCTATGAATTATAGTTAAAAAAACAAATAACTATAATAATTT
>JAYMTF010005912.1:0-10959 GCA_036897485.1 Pelargonium nanum | reverse complement strand
TGTAAATGATAAATATATGTCACACCTTTTTTTTTTGTGTGTTTCTGAGGTGGGTAGATGCAATATTTTTTCAGGCTTTAGCTGATATGAAATCGATCAACCTTTTTGGGGTGCAGCAGATATGTCGAAACACTATTGCCTTGGAACAGGTAATTTTTTTTCTCATATCCATTGTATCATTTCTTCGGAAGTGTTATTGAATTACATGAAGAGTGTCCAAAATATAGTATGTTTCATTGATTCACATGTTTGATATAAGAAATACTCATTCCTACATCCATAGATTCCTTCTTTGTTTTGGTACTGGAAAATGAATCGATGGAGAAGATCAACAAATTTTGATAGTTCGTGTTTGATATATCTTGCCAGTTTCTAGTTCATGACTTTATATTGTGATTCTTGTAGCCAACCCCATATACTTCCAAATTGAACTCTGTTAAGCATATGATTTTTTTGTAAAATGAAAAAACCATCCGACTCCTCTGAAGATATTCGATTACCTAGCCACAACTCTGATGAGATTTTCATAGGGAATATGTAAGATTATAACGGTATGATGATTGCAGTGTATGATGCCTTGCTAGCTATTGAGATACCCTTTCCACTTGGGAAACCGATCAAATCAATAATCATGGTCCCAAATAATCCAAATGAAATTAAGCCGATCCAAAGTTCGTGTACATGGAAGTTTTTTAACCATTTTCATATTTTATTTGTTACTGCAGGCCCTGGCAGCTATTCCATCAATTGATAGTGAATCAGTACAGCAGAGACTCGATCGTGTCCGAACTTACTATGAACTCCTAAACATGCCATATGAGGCAAGTCATCCAAATTCGACAGTTTCTTATTTTATAATAAAGTCATTCTATTTTCTTGTAACTTTACTTTATGTACCTTTATGCAGGCCTTGCTTGCTTTCATTACAGAGCATGAAACCTTGTTTACATCCACCGAGTAAGTTAGATTCAGTTGCTTATCATTTAAATTTTGATAATACTGATCAAAATGTGGGCCTTCCAATTCTCAAGAATTAAAGTTTAAAAAAAAAACAAAGAAAATTGAATGTTTTCAAAGATATGAATACGTTGACTTCTTTTTTTATTTGCGGTACCAACACTATCAAAGGAGGCTCAAAGCTGAGACCTCAAGGGGATCAAGCGTCTTCAACCGCTTGCCCCAATGGGTGTTGGTAGGTATGTTGAGTTAGAAGAAAGGACTAACATGCGTGTTTGATAGGTTTGGTAATCTTCTCAAGCTGTTGGTCCCGGGCAGGGAGATTCCAGCCGATGCACAAGATCGGGTTTCAGAAATCTTATCCCTCTAGATTCTCTGACAGTGGATGTCAATCATTCTATTATGTTCCAAGTATCACAGGCTATTCATCCAAGTTGCGTAAATATGCAGTGCAATGTATAGATTTGATTGTTCATCCCGCTCTACCTGGTGGAGTAAAAACTGTTGTGGAAGTTGCTGGCCGGCATGCACAACCATGTTGGGGTACATTTTTGGTATGTGTTAATGAAGATTGTTGTCATCGCATTAATTTCATATTATTTAGAAAGAAAATATTCGTTCTGGTGTGCTCGTGTTTATTTGCGGATCTAGAGAGGCTCGGCTTGCAGAGAACTGGTCAGGTTGTGGTTTGTATTGCCTTGTAAAGTAATTCATACAAGTTTGCGGTGCCTGACTGACATTTCTTGCTGCACAAAAATGGCCTAAGAAAGTTTGTACATTGCTTGTAGAGGGTCATCTAAAGTTTTTATTCCTAGTTAAAAATAGAGAGCAACAGTTGATTTTTTCTTTGATGGAATTTATTCAAATTAGTTCATGCATTTTATTTTTTTTCTAATTCAGTCTTAAATGATTCAAAATTGTTCCAAAACAATTCATACCGTTACAATTCGTTGACTTACGAGACCATTTCAGATTGAGATGTATGGAGCATTATTTTGTTCGTATCATGCCAAACCAAATTTTTATTTTTTGAAATAATCAGACCAAAATATTTGTCAATTCGGGCAGCGGGCCTTATGTAGGCCGAGCCAAAAAAACACGTGTTGGTATTTGATAACTTTTTATCAGCTCTAACCTTTCTTCTAAGTACCAAGACATATAAGAATTGACATAAGCAAACTGGAAAACAGGTGTTTTCTGGCCGAGCCTGTTTAGGCCCTGGCACACATTGTCGTGTTTGTGTTTAATACATGCAAGAATTGAGCCAAGAGGCAATGTCCCGTCTGATCATTTTGACAAATAAGTACCAAAAAAAGCTCTTTACATAATTAAGATCGGTATCCTGTATCCAATATCAATTCCAAAGCGCTAGTAACTTACTTTTAGTATTTTACAGTGGTGTAACTTTCAAGATAATTTTGTTACCCGGAAGAAGCATGACTTTGAATAATTGTCTTCTCAACAAACCCGCTTGAAGCTAACCACCATTTCGGGCATTTAACATGAAAGACTTTAGCCATAACTTGATGTCATGCCATATCTCGAGGAGCTTGTAGGGTGTTCACAAGAAAGGAGAGCCTTCAGCCTTTTAAGGAGCTGCTGCTTCTTTTGCAGTTGTCCAACCCATAGCTTTGAGCTGGCTAAGTTTAAGTTCAATATGCTTCCCGAGCCTGTATAATACGCAGGGCAATAAAAAAGAAGCCTAATTTGTTAGTTATACTGTTGAAAGCAACTTACAAAACAAAACTATTGCATCATCAAGCTCAGAAAATCCTATTAAAGGTTCGTCAGCAACCAGCTTCCGAGCTTTTCAAAAATATGAAATAGATGGTAAATCAGTCATTATCGCATATGTTAGATGTATAGTCAAATTCCATGCATATTCATAAAACTTATATCACTTCTTCACACGAATATTTGAACAGATAAAAATTCGAAATACGGGGATGAGATATAACTACCAAGTGTCTCTCCACGCACTGGGCAAGGAAGAGATAGAGCCATGAAGATTTACATGGCCAATAATACACACAAAAAGGTCAACTATAATTTAAATTTTAGAGTATTTTGCTTCAAACAAAACATTGCCAGATTGGCATAGTTCAAATTTCAAACCACCTCATTATGAGGTTATAAGTTAGCAATTCAGTTTGTAGCATTCTGTGCGCGTCAACAAAAAAGGTAGTATGAACATACACTACAACGTCATTCCATGAATTAAGAGAATCAAAGTGTCGTGTAAAAGGAAAATCGCACCCCAAAGCCGAAACATCTTCAATAAATTATAGGTTGATGCCCTCTAAAATTTCACTATCGCATAGAATTGTTTTGATTTAGATAGTAATCACAATGAATGTGCAGTGATATTTACCATAGCTATTTGGGTATGGAATTTCAACAGAAAAACGTGAGAATATTAACCAAACCAGAACATGATGAGAGCAATTACCCAAGATCAGATGGAAGTCTGAAACCACCTATGCGTACACGCTTTAACTTGTTAACCTATAAGACATGAAATATAGAGACAGCTAAAATGAGGATAAAAAGAAAAATAACAGAAATAAACAAAGTAAGATAGATGTGAGCTATAGCGTCTAAATTCTAAAAATATCAAGCAACCAAGAAAACTAACAAATTCTAAATGCTACTGAGAACTAAACTCCAACAGAATACTGGCATGAATCAAAACCTAGTAGCTTTAAATTACACAGTCAAGGATATCAACATACAAGGAGTAGGAAATACAAGTATAAGTGTATAACAAATGAATAAATAAGCCAAAGCAGGGAAAACATCCCTCATCTGAGGAGAACCCAAACAATCACTTTCTTTTTATAGTATGTTGGGAAATTTACATGCACATCCCTCGAGTTTTGGTGAAATTAGTACTCTGATAATTTCAGCAAACCTCAAGTAGTATGCATATAATTTCTCTCTGAAATTCCATTGGTTCATCCACAAAGCAATATTGCCAATTATTTTCTAATTGATGTGAACAACAAAGCAAAAGATCAGCCAACATACATAACCACAGAACAAGTTATTAATGGAATTTGACTATGCTCTGATCAAACGCTGAAGCTAACCTCAAGTCCAGCATTTTTCACAAGTTCTCGAACTTCATGATTTCTCCCTTCATGAACCTATAGCAGTTCAGTTTAAGCGATACAAATTTAGCCTTTACTCAATAATATAGATAGTTGTAATATGAATCAGTCCTTAAATAAATACTAAAGTAGTAAGTACCACAATACGAAGTCGAGGTTTGGATACATCTGGCTGAGAAGGCAGTAACTCCACAGAATCTGGGATGCAACGTACACCATCAATGACTGTTCCTTCGCTGATGGCAGTTAAGTGCCGCTTACTGACAGAGCCATTTACTGATGCTATATACCTAAAATTAGAAAAACAAAAAGGTGTATGCCATTTTTTATTAGAAGATCCCATATTTTATGAATGGCAATATAACGCTTAGAAATGTGACTAACGAATATAAATGTTAATACCAGAAATGACTGTGAACATAATAACATAGCACAGTCCGTACTTTTCTAGCCATTACTAAATACTATTTACTATGAAAGACTGTCGTCAACTTCTGAGAAAGCGACCAACCCATCTAGACGACATACTGACTTGCATATCGTCCATTTAATATAATCGTTTATCATGTGCAATACAATTAGCCCTATAAGGAAAAAAAAAATCCATGCTACACAGTCCTTTATTTGTCAGTTGAACCAAGTGAACATAAGGGAGTTACTCTTTTGTTAAATTGCTGGAAGGATGTGCAAGTTGCTGAGCAAATTCACCTGTAAACAAACAGCATCCGCTTTAGGTTTAATAGATCAAATCAAAATTCTTACGACAAGATGCAACCAACTTTGCAACCATAGCATTTATGGTTAGAAGCACAGACACATTCATACCATCATTAGTGACAATAATCAACCCTGTTGTTGCAACATCAAGGCGACCAACGGTAAATAGCCGAGGTTTTGGTACCCCTGGGTATCGTTTATTCTGGTCAACGAATAACAATGTCAGATTTGCAGTATTTTCCAATTGAAAATGAAGAGGGGAAGAAAAACAATTGCAAGCTTCACATATGGCATACCCAGCTAGACATGTATTCATCAAACAGAGACATCACGGATTTAGACTCTTTCTCCCCAGATGAGCAAATGTACCTGTTATTATAAAACTGAATAAATTCTCACAGATATACACAGCATTCAAACTCAAAATTGAATAGTAAAATGACAGACAAACCCTTTTGGCTTGTTCAAGGCAAAATACACTTTTGGAGGTAGATTTTTAGGGAGGCGGTTTCCATTAACGTAGATAATATCCTTTGTTGGATCCACGCGCATCTGTACATTAACACCAGAATGCTACTAAATAAATTTATGGAAACAAAATATAACCACACTATAACATGAACACAGGATTCATGTGATCATTGAAAAATTTCAAATATTTTAAAGCCTCCCTCCCTCATAAGAACCAACTGGAAAGGTTTGTATCAATATAATCTTTTGGAGTATGATGAGTATTAGGTTAAACATAGAGCACGAGGAGCTTACCTGAGGAGTATTGCACACAGAGCCATTTACTGTCACCTTACCATCAAATATAAGCTGTTCACTGTTCCTTCGTGATGCCACTGGTTACAACAGTTGCAAATTCAAAAATTACGGTACCTTTTCACACTGATAATAAATTGAAACATTCATATCATTCTCAAATTCCAAATTATTACAAATCCTGAAAAAAAAAAGCATCTACATCATTTGCAAGTTCAAAAACTATCATAGATAAGGTTGCATAGGAGTGCAAATTCTCCCCAACTAAGCTGACACAACCATTTATAACCTTAATTGAATTCAAAATTATACACACTCCTCCAATACTACAATTTTCTTTCTTACAGCAGAAATTAGATTTTCTACTACTCTTCTAGAGCCATTTGTAAGGAACTGAACGAACAAACAAACAAACAGAAATTTCACATGAAAACCAAAAATGAACAACGAATTCATAAATCATATTCATAGCCACTACTAAATTGAATTAAACATTATACACACTCTTTTTCTCTTCCCTTTTGCTCTTTTCCAGCTATTTCAAAGCAACCAAACAGAACAAAAAAAACATAGCAATTACACACAAATACCAGTACTGAGCACACACATGAACATCGTATTCATATTTAATGGCCATTTCTAAAATGAATTATAAAGATTATGCATCCTTCCAATACTATTAAAAAAAATCTCGCCAGCAGAAATTAAATTTCCTTTTCCAGCCATTTCCGAGCAACCAAATGTAACAAAAGAAAACAACAATTCCACATGAACGCCGGCACTAAACAGATTCATGATTCAATGTTCAGAGTCACATACCTCCTGCAGCAGCGAGAACCTTACTGAGGCGCTGCGGCTGATCACGGAAGTTCTCATTGTAGTACCTGCGCGCCGCCTTTGAGTACTTTGGCTCAGTTGCTGCACTCACCTTCTTCTTCTTCTCCTTCTCCTTATCCTTATCCTTCTTCTTCTCCTTGGTGTCGGAGTTGGCGAACGCTTGGACGAAGGACGCCGGAGGATGCGCCTGGAGCTTGATTTTGCCGTCCTCTCCACGGACGATCCAGGGGATGACGAGCTGGCCTTCGGCGTGGTCGAAGAGTGGGTCGGGCTTTGGCTTGGGCTTGGACGGAGCGAATGAGATGTCGAATTCGATGGGAGGAGACGGAGAAGAAGATGAGGAGGAGGAGGTGGAGAGAGAGCAGGTGAAGCGAGGGAGCGAACGGAGAGAGAGGAAGGGTTTGGAGGAGAAGAAGAAGAGAGAGGACGAGACCGTTGCTGGTCGTATTACCATCGAAGCCATTCTCTGCTCAGTTTTGGGTTTTGGGGTGGTCTGAGTTTCTCGCTGCCTTTTTGGGATTTGAGGTTTATCACTTCGTAAACGACCTGTCGAATGTAATCGCAGCAGCTTTTTGTTGGGTGCTACACACAGCATGTCGTTTCGATTTTTATGAATTTATATTTAAGAGATGGTTTGGATTGACCTTAAACTAGTTTATAAATATCAAACTACCGCCGTGAGACTTGGTGCACGACGAGGCCTTGAGCCCGGTGGAGGATTTGAAACACTATGAGAAACCTCCTAGATGGCTTGACTAGGTGACTTGAGGTAGCTAACATGTTCATTAGGCTCCCGTACTTTCCCAAACCTTCAAATGAGCTTTAAATGCGATGAAATGATGAAATAGGTGTCAACCGAGCTCTTCCCGCTACATCATATTGGTTGTCACAACTAAATGCGGATTGATGCAAATTTGCACAAACGAGCTATGGCTGAGGTTATGTCGCAATGGCATACTTGGTTGTCCCAACAATAAAAATGGATGTAGATAGGTGCGCTCAGACGAGGTGTGGCCGAACTTATTTCGCAACATCCTATTTGGTTGTCGCGACAATAATGCGAATAGTGTTGTACAAGCTTTCTTTGACCCTTGTCTTCGAACTTATGATATTGTGTTCGTTTAATTTTTTAAAGACATGTTTGTAATTTAAAAAATATTATATTTCTTAACATTTGTAAAATTAAAGAAATGAAATAACAAGGTCTATTTTGGCTATGAGATGCATTAGACATCTTCCCATCTTTCTGAAATAGTCAAAACTATGAATATCCGGAGCTATCACATATCTGATATAGTGATCTAGAGATCAAGAATGTATGCAGCCTATACAAAATTCATTGAACTGATGTTTTAACTTTTAAGTGAAAAATATAGGCATTATCTACACAAGATGATCCACAAACATTTAGGAACAACAATTCTTGCAAAAGTAACATTATTGTTTAAATCGCCTTTTCTCGGCAGATAATTGCAACGAGCCTACGAGAGCTATGTAAATTTTCGATAATTTGTAACCTATCACCATTATGTTTGAACCTTTTTACTGGATGAAAATTTTATGAAATGTAACAAAAGAGCAATGGCCATCAGCTATAGCTCTTTCTCGGAGAAGTCATAAAAATGATGTGAGAACATGGTATGAAGTGAAAAAATAGAGCTCCATAATAAATATGCTCATTTGACTTCACAAACCTGGAAAAAGGAAAAATTTAAGTTAAACATTACATGTGAAAAAATAAGAAACAGTGAAAGTCACAACAATCTGAAAATAAGTTAGTTTGAGGCTCACTTACTACTTGTGTTTTCCATCATGGAACTGGGCGTTCTTCGAAGACTTGAACGTTTCCAAAAATTCTTTAGCCTTCTGCATCTCTTCCTTCTGCCTAGTCTTGTCCCATTTGTGTTCTGTGGATAGAATCTCAATTATGCGTGGCAGTGCACGCCCTGCTGCATCCGTGTCCAGGAAAGCAAGTCGAGATCTTCGAGCAATGAAATCAACTGCAGACTCGCAGTATTCATTCCGAGCACAGTATGCAACCTCAGCCTCAAGATAAGGATATCCATGAGCAAGCCGCTTCCCAAGATTTTCGTTCTAATCATAAAATGAATGGACTAACAACGTTTAACTTTCGAGGAAAAGAAAATAGAAAAAGGAACTCTATCATGTGTAGAGTACACACATGGTATTGTAATCTCATGCAACTATCTTGTGACAAGAATGACGTGTTAAATGAAACACAAGGTATTCCAAGGTTGTTTACCAATGCAGAGAACTCACAATCAGGTCCAAGCACTGCAAGGCTATACACGGTTATTACTGAATGACCTAATTATTTGATAGATCCGAAAGTGAGCCCACTAAATATGTTGTGGAACCCGAAATGAGTAACCACACATTTAAATATTGCTAATTAGAACACATCTTAGGCACTATTAAACTCTGATTCCTTTTAATTTGATACCTTACCATAAGAAAAACCAAGAATAAATCAAATGGGTGGCCCAGTGCACAGCCTCCCACCATTATGGGGTCTGGGAGGTTTATTTTGTATGCAATATCATCCCTGCTTTGCAGAGAAGCTGGTTCAACCCGAAACTAAATGGTCACAAGGCAGCAGCCTTACCGTTACGCCAAGGCTCACCCTCAAATATGAATTATCAATACTAGTGTTAAGCTGTGAAAGGAAATCAACTTCTCCTAGAGATTATTTTCACTAAAAGACAGATGTCATCTGTTAAGAGAAACAGAATACACTAACCTGAGCTATGGCTGCCACACGTTCAGCCAAAGTACCATATGAACCAGACAAATGCTTTGCTGCAGCAGTGTCCATTGCCCCTGGAACAACTTTACCACTGTATGACTTCTTCATGCGTGTGTACTGTTGAGCAAGGACCGTGAACGACGAAGGCTCCCATCCATCTCCACCAACAATCCGCAGATTGTAGGTTACGCATCCATTTGCAGGACTCAGTTTTCCGGACTTTATAGCTGCATTAACTGCATCTTCTGCCATGCTGTGATTAACCGTAATTAGGCACAGTAATGCTCCAAAATTTCATAAACTTGAAAATTATTGCTCAACCAACAAAGCTACCTTCGGTATGTGGTCCATTTTCCACCTGTAATTGTGACCAAACCAGGATAATCTTCACAGACAACATGATCCCTGGAGATATTCTCAGTGTTATTTGCTGATGGATCCGTTGCCAATGGGCGGATACCACTCCAAGCAGAGAGAACATCTGTGCGTCGTACCTGAATTCATATAGAAAAGTGTGGCTTTTTTATTTTTTATATATCAATATATTGACTAATCTACCTTAGATAAATACCATCCATTGAACTCAAAGCCATATAAAGACCATTTAGAAAATCCACCTAGCTTAGGTGGAATATTCGGCAGGTAAGGACTAAGGAGGCTCGGGTTGGGGGGAAAAATCTATTGTCACACTAAAATCTAACCCAGACAAATGAGAGAAGAAAAGCAAGTCATTTCATAACAAAATAATTTGACAGATCAAAGGTTCCACACAATATAACAGACCCATAAATCAATATGTTTCTTGACATATGTTGTCAGCAAATGCTTCCCCACAACTATAAACCTAAATCATGTATTCAGAGCATCAAACTAAGTGCAAAAAGTAACTAAAGGAAGCTACATCCCCAAATACTGAGTTTCAAGTCATATCACCGGAATTTAAGTTGATAAAAAAATTAGCATGGCATCTCTTATCCAGATTCATGGTCTTTGATTAGATATATGGTTCAATCAAGGATATGTAACTTGCCGACGATCTTGGTGTGAAGCACCTAGACAAAGTTGCAGAGAAAATGAACTCAACAAAACGTAATAGAAGTGCCAACTTTTCATCCAACAAAGTAGGAAAATATTTGTTTCTTTTTTGCACAGGGGTTTTTCGGAAGGATACACGGTGTATAGATTAGAATTAAAGTTTGGTCCAAAGAATAAAACAAAGTCGCTAATTTTGATTAGATTCTTTTGTCAGAGACAGCAAGCAGAAGGCTCTATTGCACATCAATCAGGGAAAATATGGTGAGGAGACAATTAGATATACATCATATATGTCAAGGCTGGCAAAAAAAAATGAAGAAGATAAAAACAACAGGAACATTCTTTTTTATTCCAAAAGGAAAAGGTAAATATAATATAGTATTGCCAGCCACTTCTTAGAAATCTTTTATGTAATCCCCAAACACAATCAATTAAAATATACTCCCTCCATCCCAATATGAGTGTCTTGGTTTTCATTTTGAGAAAAATTAAGAAGTTAGTTAGTGTTGTACAATTCCCTTTGTAACCCCATGATATGTGTTGTAACAAACTTGAAGTATACTAACTAACTTATTATATAATACTATTGGTAATTCATACATAACTAATTTCCTAAAGAGAACTCTCGTTTTGGGGAGAAAAGTACTAGAGAAACATGACACTCATGTTGGGACCAAAAAATTATATAATTCAGAGAAATCATATACCTTAACATTAAGATAGTCACAAAGGGCATCCAGTATAAATTGAATCTCATCTTCATGTGGTTCT
>JAYMTF010005911.1:0-10959 GCA_036897485.1 Pelargonium nanum | reverse complement strand
ATCTTCATGTGGGCACCAAAGACCCTACTTCAATAATGAACCAACATAAATGGACTTTAATTGTAACAGTTGGTAAATCCAGAAGTTCTACCTACAACCCTAAATTATTTCAAGGCCATCTTATTTTTCTTTTATAATAATTTGTTACAATGATAGAGTGGACTTGCATATAAAAAGTTTTGTCTCATCTCTTAATATATCAACTTTATTAGTTACATTTGATTTGAAATTCTTGCACTTGCATTTCAAGTGACGTCTCCCGTGAGTTTGATCTTTTATTGCGTCAATTGAGACAACATTAAGCAATGTATTTCAACATTATTTTACTATCGTAAACGTAAGACAAGTACATGTATGTATTACAAAATTAACTGCGATATAATATTAAACTTCAATATTCTTTAACGATTTCTTATTTCAACAATAATATTTCATAAACTAAGATACTTCCATATCAAACCTTTTTATTAGGGTTTTGACTCTTAAGATGACCGTAATGGACAATAATCATTTCTCACAAAGGAGAAACTCCTTGATGACCCTATCAAAATTCTTGTAAGAAGACCCTCCAACATCACTAGCTTCCATTGCTTTCCTCTTCCATTCCTTAGCCTTTTCTCTCAACTCCTTCCCCTTCCTCCCTCCCATCATTTCCTTCACAAGAATTTCCACTTCTTCGCGCTTAACATCCGGATTCACCTCCATTCCAATCCCCCACTCGGTACACGCATACCTACAGTTCGTCTGTTGCTCCGCGAAAAACGGCCAGCAGATCACCGAAACGCCCCCAATAACACTTTCCACAGTAGAATTCCACCCGCAGTGCGTCAAAAAAGCGCCCACAGACGGACATTTCAAAACCATATCTTGAGGACACCAACTAGACAACATTCCCCTATCCTTAACCTCCTCGAAGAACTCCTCAGGCAAAACAGCCTTATCGCCCTTCACAACATCAGGCCTCACAATCCACAGAAACGGGTGCTTGCTATTAGCGAGCCCCCAAGCAAACTCCAACAAATTTTGCTCCGTCATTGTTGTAATGCTACCATAATTCACATACAAAACGCTCTCCGGCTCCCTATTTTCGAGCCATTTGAGACATGTTGTGTCCTCTTTCCACAAACTCGACCTAAGTGACTTGTATTGGCCATTTGGGTCATCCATGTGCCTCCCTAGCAATTGGAGTGGACCTATTGGGAAAATGTTGGGGAATTTAGCTCTCATTGCCTCCAACACTTCGGGTTCGAATTCTTCGAATGTATTGAAGATTATAGCCGAAGAATTGAAGCAACGTTCGGATTCAACCTTGAGATAATCGAATAAAATGTCGTTGAGATCAGTGGTTCTGATGAAGCTTGGAATGTCCTTGAGCCGCATGTTCTTCATGCCAGGAATCCAATTTATGGGAGTGTCAAGAGTCCCATCTGTGAGGAAATTTTCATCTGAAAAAAAAAATGATAAAATTCATGCAATGTTCATTAGTGCAATGATTTTAAAACATCAATATATACATATATATATATATATATATGAGAGCAAGAAGTTTCAGGTTTAACAGTAGAGTTAATGACTAAGACTCTAGTTAAGACATATTCGAATTGGATCCAAACAGATTCTTTGCGCCCACAAACTTATTAAGACGGGTATGCATGAATGATAATACGTAACGTGTAAAACTCTCGTAACTTTACTAAATCTAAGTCATTAACTCCGTGACCGAGATCTTTTTTCTCTATGTATGATGAAGAAGAGGAGTGTGTGTAACAATATACCTTTGAAAGGAATGATTCCTCTATTAGCAAGCTCTCCATATTGCAAATACCCCATGAGTCCACAAGCTGAGGCTGTCCAAAACGTGACTTGCGGGATATTCCCGAGCACTTTCGCGGCTTCTATCCCGAAGCTCATGGCTCCGTCAGACACAATGCAACTCACCGGAGGCTCTAGACCTTGCTCGGCCCGCGAATTCAGCTTCCCGACTAGCTCCACGAACGGACCCAAACAAGCTCTTCGGATCCCGTAAAAGAGGGACGGGATGTCCTGAGTCGCGTCCTGGTCCGAGTCCGGCAGGCCATCGGGTATCGTCTCGAAGTTGAAGCTTGGCAGGTCCTTGAACGTGTCCAAAACCTAGTAGGGACGGATTCAAAAAATTTACTAAGTGGAAACGTACGTTATAAGACAAATACAAGTTTAATTATTAGTGAAATAATGCAAACTAGAGCTGAAATTTAAATTTTGAACCCGAGAGCACGTGAAACTCAACCCGTAATTTTTTGGGTTTAGGTCGTACTAAATAAATCTAATAATTTTTTTGTTAGAAAACTCGCACCAAACTCACACAACTTACACGTAAAACCTTAAATTCGCACGCTTTACGAGTCGGGTTCAGGTCAAGTTTCTTGACCTGAACCCGAACAACCCAAAATATTGTTACAAATTACGAAAGAAAATTATGATAACGATAATTTTCAAACATCCTAGTAAAGAGAAACATGAAACACAAATTAAGAAGCAAAAAACCTTGGATCTTGCTAATCTTTTGTGGTTGAACTCAGTGTTGACAAAGGTTACATGAAAGCCTCTAAAGTGGAGGAGCTTGGCCAGTTGAATCATGGGACTCACATGGCCTTGTGCTGGAAATGGAACACACACTACATGAGGCTTTTTGGCTTCCTCTGACCTTGAACCCATTTTTTCTTTTTCTTCTTTATGAAGATGGGAGAGAGTTTTTGGTGTTTGTATGGATGATTTTGATGACTCTGTGTGGATTGTTATATATAGAGAGAGGAAGGTGTTGGTGTGATATTTTATAATTTAAAAATGGCAGGCAGGACCAGTACACTTTTTTTTAATTGTAGTGTATGTGGTTTTTTTTATAATTAAGTGATCATATTATCTTAAGAGTATCAGGAGTCAAGAGACAAACAAAATGAATTCGGGTGGAACATTTTGCACCTAGAAAATCATTTTGGCGGGTATGGGTGCAAATCGCTGATGTGGCACACCTAATTGATCATGATTTATTGGTTGAGAGTCTTTTTTTCTTTTATCTTAATTAATTATTATTGGTTGATTTGTTGTCGGCTATAAATTCTATTTGCACCTGCTGTTCACGCATAGAGCCCAAATTTAAAAATAAAATTGAATTAAAACAATCAACAAACGTGCACATAAGAGTTTTGTCAGCATGACTTGCATTGTTGCTACTATTTACTACTTTTTAGTCGACACATTTTTAAATGAGAAATTGTAGATTTAAATCTCATTGAGTCGAGTCCGGTGAAAAGAAATTTCAGGAAAAATGAGTGTTTATCTTCTTTTGTCTAGCTTAGCTTATTGGATTTTTAAGTATATTTGATGTCACTCCGAGTAAGAGGGTTTATGGGTAAAATGTGAGAGCTTACACCTAATTGTATAGCTCGGTTGATTGAATTCTCAATTATATATTAAAAAAACAAAAAAAAAACAAAAATAGTAAGAGGTTACTATCACGAACTGAAAGAAAGTCTCATTAATATTATGCCCAAAAAGCCTAAAATATTGGTGCACACCAATGAATGTGTCCAAAAAATTCTCAATGATTTGGAAAATTATTGGAGGTGCACATGTATTTATAATTAGCACAACAGGCAACAAATTTTGAGACCCAATAAATGGTTCAAAAATGATGTGCAATGCATAATAGAAGTTTCTAAGGGTTTGTTTGGTAACACTTTTTGGGATCCAAAACCATCGACACCTCCTCTTATATGTTGGCATATAAGCAAATGACAATTGACGAAAATGGATATCATTGCTTATAATCTAAGAAGCGTAAATAGAATATATTTTTCACTAATAACCCGACTAATTATTTGTTAAATTCTTTTATCGTCCCTCAAATTCTAACTTAAATTCTTTTATTCATTTCCAATATTTTTTCAAGTTACTTCTAGTTTTTAAATAGTGTTGTCAAACAAGCCCTTAAAACTTTTGGAGCATGTGTAACTGTACATAGGGGCTGTTGTTGACCATTAACACCTCACGTGGAGAATTAATTAGTACAGCATGGAACACAAGCAAAAAATAAAGGTGAGTTTAGAACAAAATGAAGTCATTAGGAACGGCCATCGATCCCGACAGGAACCTGAGGTCTCTAATCCGGACGTTATATGGGGCGGGGAGTTTTCTTAGAGTATGAGGCGGTCTTCCTGGGCCAAAAAACACGTGTTCATATCATGTTTCTTTTCGCTGTAGTTCTAATGTGTACTGTCCCTTAGTGAGACAAGCTAGAACGACAAAAGTTACCAACATAAAACGAGCAAAAAATAAAGGTGAGTCGAACAAAATAAAGTCATTAGAAACGGCAATTTAACCCAATCACAACAGGATCTTGAGGTCTCTAATCCAGGCGGGACATGGGGCGGGGAGATTTTCTCAGAGTGCTAGGCGGGTTACAGGAACCAAGTGGAGCCAAGCCAAAAAAAAGTATTCTTATCTTATCAAGTTACTTTTCGCCGGTCCTAACGCGTATTGCCACTTAGTGAGACAAACTAGAACCGATAAAAATTGCTAAACAAGAACAGGTGAGTCTTTTTGGTGCGGCTCCCGACCTGTATTGCCAGGTATAACTACGAGTAACTGTACTGAGTAAGTCACTAACATGAAACTCAAACTCGTAATTTTGAGAACCAGACTAACCTAAACTTAATCCAAGTCACCGCTTCGCCTACACTTTACCACGAAAAAAACATACCATAAAATTCAGAAACATGCCCATATCATAGTAATATTAGGTCCAAATCTATAGTCCATACTCGGACATAATTTTGAAGACATAAATTCCGAAGAAAGCAAAATCCAGAAAGTCGCCAGAACTCGAGCACAGAGTAAAACATAGAACTCGCCCCGAAAAGCAGTACTATCGAACCAGACAAAGCGCCAGATCATACAAGTGCACGACGAGCACTTCACAGAAATAGTTGTGCGCACTTTCAATTTCATTTGTGTCGGACAATCTCGGCACAGAGAATCCGAATTGTCTCTGAAATTCTCACACACAATATACACTGCTCTTTTTCCTCTTATTGTGAAAAAAACAAAAGGACAGTGTGCTTCCACTATCCACTGTACATGGAAACCACCTAAGTATACATTTTTTCACAGCCCGTCGTATATCATCTCACTGATATTCAAGAGCCGTTCCCACATATTGGAAAAGGGAAAATATAAAAAAAGAAGTAACAACAAACACGAAAATTAAGAGAAAATGAGTCCAAATGAGTGATACACCTACTTGTAAATTCGAATCGCTTCTTCTCAGCTCTTGTTACTGGTGTCGAGGCTCTCGTAGAACAAGATGTACCCGTGATCTGTATTACTCGAGTACTCCTGTGCTGACCCGAAGAATGTCTGCACGGCAGACTCGTCGATCATCTCCACGTTTTCATCGTCGAAAAACAACCAGTGGTTATGACTTTTCACGAGACTGACGTAGTGTCCGTGGTTGGGGCCACTCCCGACATGGACAACTACAGCAAATAGGGAGTACTCTGAATCTGCATCTTCCACAGTGTTGCTCAGCTTCAGCTCGAGTGGGAAGACAACCCGGTATGATAGCTTCTTGTATCGACCTAGCTGCTCGATGTATTTGAACCGCTTCAAATGGATGACCAGGATGTGAGGCGGCTTCTTTATCTTCATCCTCTTTTGAGCTTCTTGCAAGCTGCATATGTTACGAAGTTCCATTACTTAATATTTGACCGATCGAAGAAATAAACAACACTTCAATTTTATCTCCTTGTACTAATCTCTTCATTTTACAGCATCATAGAACTGGCACTTTGAGTCATGACACGATTTAAGCGTGTTTGAGAATCCAACACGTTTAATAATTGCATTGTATTCATATTAGACCAGTGAAACATGCGCAACACGTTTTCATGATTAAGGTTGAAATAGTAAATTAATACAATTGATTATTGAATCATAGTTTAGGTTTCAAAGACAACACATACGACACGCCAACACGATTATTAAACGTGTTGTGTTCATGTTCAATATTTGAGCACGATTATTAAAAATGTCGTGTTCTTGTAGGCTCATATAGCACATACCTTCAACATGGCACACCAACACGAATTGGCAGCACTACAGACCATACACTCACTACACGCATTGCTACCACACGGTAGCTATGCAGAGGATGGATCCAGTTGAAAACATTTGGACAGTTATGGGCCTCATGAGGAGGGTGCAAGTTGTGAACACATTGCTTAACATGTAAATAAGCATAAACCAAGGAACAAACACGTGTATACAAAAGCTGAAATAAAGATAGTGAAAATTGCCTACCTGCAGCACTTGTCACAGAAAAATTTGTCTTCTGCATTTAAAGTTTCTGTGGAGCTAAAGTTCTTCAAACAGCTTGTTATCGAACTGTTTTGTTCAATGTCAAGGCTCAAGTCGAAAAACGTTTCATCTCTTGCTGTCACCGTCTCGCAACGCAAGCACCTTGTCTCATTAGTGAGTATTCCCTGCACAAATAGCCATTAGAAATGATAAAGAACATTTCTGAGACACAAAATCAAAATAAGTAATCAACAACAAAATTACTGTTTACGGGAACATCGATGGGTAAACCAAAGAAAAGAACACACACAGATATGGATCATCAATAGCATAACAGCCAAATTGTAGAAAGAAAGAAAAAACATGTATTAATGTCGAATGATAGTACAGAGTAAAGACTAGCAACAACACTATTACCCACCTATATCCATATCTCTTCCATAATTACACTCAGATTTACCAATTTACATAACAAACTGCACAGAATCTAAGAAAACGTGAGACTAGATCAGCTCATTAGAAAAATAAGCAGATTAAAGATGATGAAACAGCTTTAACTATAGGAAAATAAGTGTTTCACTTATCGCAACTCATACAAGAGTTTGGACATTAAAGTACTATGATCTCATCATTCTCATGTTTCCAGTCTTTTGTAAGTTAAGTTCATGGCTTCATCTCCCCACCCCAATAAGAAAGCATTGAAAGATAATATAATAACAATGCATTTACTTTTCCACATCAATAATCACCAAAAAAACATTGAAGGATATACAAACTGGCTCAAAAAGTCACCTGAAAATTTTTGTGCACCCAGGTAACCAAAGGCTCTTTCTGAACACCATTGGCTTGACCATTCTTTGATCCATTAGCAATCTTTTCAGGAGGTGAGGAAGATTCTGCATCACTTTTTGCAGCTTGGGCCTCTTTCTCCAGTATGTCAACAAGTTCATTTAGCAAAAAATTCAGAAACTCGTGGGCGTCCTGCATAAAGAGCAATGTAACTCTCTCTATTGGATCATAACAAGCAAATTTGTTGACGAGACAACTAACATCATACTGAATTATTCTACAAGAAAATGCAGTAAATATGAGGTGTGTAATTACTCATTGGGCACCTAATGTTTCCAACTGCTCACATGATGAACCTGAGCATCAAGTACAGGTATATGCAAACATGCAATAACAATCAATGTTTACTAAAACTGGTGTATCTCCACCATTTCTTACAGTCAACAAGAGATCAAAGAAAATCAAACCTCTTCATTAAAAAAATTAATCTTGAAATTGAAGCAACTCGCACTCCTATAAATAAAGGTCAAATTGTAGGAAGAAGCATCAATAAAGGAATACAAAAGTACCACCCTCGACATAATAGATATTTTCCAGATTATTCTCCAACTTTTCCACACCATCTCTCTTTTGGCAGTTGTATCTCCAGAATTATCGAACTTTTCCTAGAGAACTATAATCATAACAACCTAAAGATGTAAACTCTAATTCCCAACCATGTACCCTAGCTGGTCTAGACTCACCACTACGGACGTACATTGCACCATCCCCTATTAATTATCCAAACTAATACAGTATGCCATATGAATCTTAAATTCATGCAAGCAACTCCAACATGATCATTGCCTCATTGGCACCCCTAAGTATCCTATTCTCAAATGCGAGAAGCGCAAACAAATACTCATTAGGCCTGCACATATGTGACTTTCTTCTTCATGACACATATATTATAGATGGTATTCTAGCAATTAGATATTCAAAGATGCCACATTTGCTTTGGAATGCACTGATGTGGCATTGAATTAGAAGAATTAAGTGCCTGGGATTATGTGATAGATTGGGTGCTTGTAGCAATTACTCAAACTAGGCAGAGACCACATGTAGTTTCGTTAAGCCCATTGGATGCCAAGTAATTTATCCATAAATCTAATACTCCCTCAGCCCTATATCAAGTCTCATTTCTATTTTGTTTTGCTCTACTAACATCACTTAGGCAACAAATTGACTTAAGTGGAAGCACAAAGCATTAAGTAAGGACATTTTGGGGAAATGACTAAAGTGCATTGATTGGCTGTTCCTAACCTTGATCCATCCATAATAGAATGCATATTTTCAGGCAAAGTAATTATTTACATTTATCAGTTGGGAACCTCATTATAGAAAAACAAATATAAACTTGTAAGAATGCTACTTTCCGACAAAGCTATTTTGCTTGTCATATATTGAAAACATACCTGGTGCATATAGCTGCGGAAAAGCTCATTTTGTTTCTTCAATCTCTGTACAAATCGCTTTGGGGCAATTACACCTGTTTTCTTCTTCTGTGAACTTATCTGCGTAAAATGAAGAACCAAGAGTTGGTAACAACTACATATGTACAGTGACATAGATATTAGAGGGGAAAAAAGGTTTTAAAATAGAACTTCAAGTATGGATAACAGAAATACATCTTTAAGATGCACAAAGCCCTAAAATAGATGTTGAAACGCATCTACAGCTTGATTAAGAAATTACCTGAGTAAACAAGTCTGCCAAGCAAGTCAAGAGATTTTCTTCTGCATCGCCAATGTTTTTGTTATTTGCATAATATTCTAGCAATTGTTCACGAAATGGAACACAAAAATAAAGTGCCTGCAGAGTAAAGTAGGGTAAAACAACAGTAAGGATACTGGCTAAGAGTGAAGACCATTACAGAATATTTACAATAATTTATTATTTTGTTCACCATCAATGCTCCACAAAACAACTAACTTCAACTTTAATTAAAAATGTCAGTTTATGTTTAGGTCTTGAGGTTTTCTAGTGCCGCCCTGAATCATAAATTCATAATAACTACATCAAACACTGCCTAATGTTTCAAGAACACAAGGGCAAAATGCAAACTTCTGTCCTAATGTTTCAAAATCACAAAAACACGAAAATCTGCAATTGAATATCAAAAACATAGCACAACACTTGATTTTATGCATATATAACTTGAAAAGGTCAAACATTTATTTCTACCATTATATAAGCTTCATACTAAATAATTCTCATTTTTGCTCCAAATATTAGCATAAACCTATACTAAATTCAGAACCCATGTCTAGTATAAATTGAATTTCATGAATTTCTACCTAAGTGCCAAAGTATGGGTTCCAACTAGAATCGAAAACAATACAAATGCATTGTGAATCAGCAACCTAGAGCCCTAAAAAAAAGCCTAAACTCAAAGAATTCAACAATTACGCGAATCACAGACACTCAAAGCTCGAGCTTCCTCACAAATTCCACATACCAATGCATTCAACCGTTAATTTCAAATAAACCCCAAAAATCAAAATATCGCATTCCCATCACAGATAGAGACAATTTTTCTGCAAATTTTGTTTTTTATCCAAATCGCATATATCAAATCAAAAGAAAACGGAATTGGATACGACAGATTCGAACCTGCAAAACGCTGTTACAATAACAAGTATTGCCGAAGTTCTCGAGTCCGAAGTAGCGTTCGCCTTCAGGAAACTGATCGCCCAGAGCCTTCTCGAGTTTGGAGCCAGCAGCACCCATGAGCGCGACAAAAATTGACGAATCAAACACAGAGAACGATTCAGATCTCCGAACGATTCAACTCAGCGATACGGAAGCCATGAACGAGTGAGTGAGCGAGCGAGTCGATGATAATTAGGAGTTGAATTTTTGTTTTTTTAGGGTTTGTTTGGTTCTGTAGAATGTGCTTTAGATGGTTTCTGGGAGATATGAGGATTTTTTTTCTTCTGAGAGCGGTAAGGAGAAGAAAGAGAGATGAGAAAAAAAATATATTAAATAAAATAATGGATTTTATCATTTTACTAAAATAAAATAAAATTAATTAATTAAATGCTTGTATTGAATTTGGAGACAAGAGAAAATGAGATTGTCTCCATGTTGCGACACGTGTCCTGGACTTTAGGTTAGCTAGAGGTGGCAATTTGTGATTTGGGTAAAAAAAACCTTAACTTGAGTGCTAAGAAGTTTGGCTTTGTCCAAGTTTCGGTTCGGGTTGGGTTGGAATTTTGAGCGTAAATCTAAAAGTTTGTGTGTAATTGTTTGACCCGACCTCAATTTATGTGAACATTAAAGTATTGAACTCATTAGAAATCGGATAGTCTATGATGTATGATAGTTAGAATTGGCAATTCCAATTCTATTTCCTTTTATTTGCTTTGGGTTTGAATTTGAAGTGGAGTGGAAAATTCAGAGTTTAAAACCAATCGAGCCAAACTTTATATGTTCAGGTTGAAAATAACTAACTCAACACGTAAGGAGTTTGAGGTTGGAGAAAAATAGTAAGAAAGTAGACAAAACAAAACAAATACAAATTGAATTAAACTATTTCATCAATAAAATAATGGCAACTCATTAAAAAATTGGATAAAATGATCAATCCATTGACCTTCTAGATTAGAGCAAGCAAATCCAAGTTTTGGATAGGGTTGAAAAGGTATAATCCAAATCCAACTTTGGAAAGTTGGGCGGTCGTCGCGAAGGAATGAAAAGAAGCCCCTTAGGGGGTGGCGCAATGGTCAAGACACACATCTCTACGTAGGAGGTCGTGGGTTCAAATCTCATTGCGTCGGGTGGGGTGGGATTTGGGTT
>JAYMTF010005910.1:0-10960 GCA_036897485.1 Pelargonium nanum | reverse complement strand
CCAAGATTCAAACATGATTTTGAATCGTTTAACCTCCAAATCGTGAATCGGATCGTGAATCGGGATTTTTAACAACCATGGGTGTGTATGTTTGGCTCATGTAATGAACTGGAGGCACACAACAATCAATGTCCCCTTGAAGTTGGAAAACATGTGTACCGAAGGTTTACTTCCACAATCTTTGATACCATTCATAGCTTTTAGTGAAAGAAGTGAATATTAAAACACAGTACTATCCTTAATGACCCAACATCTTGGCAAGCTAACTATGGGTCCACAAAAGTAATTTGGGAAAACTAAAGACATGATTAACTAGGAATCCAAGACCATACCACTGACACCAGATGCCAAATAAAGAGAAGCAAAATCAATGTGATTCAAGATTTCAAGATGCAGTCATCTTAGTAATCTAAGACCACTGAAATGAACAAAAGAGATACAGACTGCCCTACAGAACTTTCTATTTGTTCTTTTTAAGTATACCCATAATGCAAGATTGCCAGCCCTCAAAGCAAGATGACGAAAACTGGTAAGCATGATATAATTCAAAGCCTTTATTGAGATTTAAATATTTTTAAATGGGTTTGTATAAGAGCTTGGGTTCTAATGCTGAAATGCAACTATATTAGTTGAGTTTAGCTTTCACATTTATATGTAGCTTATTCTTTTATCTCGGGTCAACAAGGGACTTCATATTCAACATTACCCCTTTTTGTGTGAGTCTTGCCTAATTTTATAGTGGACTCCACATGGGCACAACTGAGGACTTTTACTTCAACACTCACCCACACGTATAGGCATTATCATCTACGCATGGGCCATAATATGCATGTAATAATGTACTAATGAATGTGGACCAGAGACCACAAGGTAAGGTTATGCAAACAAGACATTGGCCCAAACCAATATATGCTCTGACGCCATATGGAGAGCTCTAAATATGTTTATATTGGACTACATAATAGAGTTTCAACTCTAATATTAAAAGCTAAACCTTACTGGTCGGGTTTTACTTTCACCTTTATATGTAGCTTAATTTTTCTAGCTCCCATCAATGTGAGATTTTATACTCAACAACATCAATCATGAGCTGACAAACATAAGATTTTTAGAACTATCTATGTTCTAGGAGTGAAATTCCTGGCAGGAAAAAATTCAATAGCCATAACAAGAGATAAGTAATAGATATTACCACATCCTATTAATCAATTAAATTGAAAGTGCCAGCTTGCTAGCTTAGTTTCATGGTGCTTATAAAAGAGGCCTAGTCGCCACGATTAAATCCTAGGAAACACATATTCAGGTACAAATACAAGATTCATTGTTTTAAAGATAGATAGGACACAACACGTCAAATTTCAATTTAAAAATAAATATAACTTACATAATAAACTATAGGAAATGACGATTCACGATTCCTAATCATATTAAAATTAAGTTCAACAACGAGAATGCCAAACCAATAGTGGATTGCCAATTGTTACACCAAATTTGATTCATGTGCATGTGAGGCCCTTGAGCCATGCACTTCTCTTTTGTATTTGAGGCGCAGTTGAGGTACGGCTCAATCAATTTTTTAGTTATTCATTTGGTCAGCCCCCATTAAAGAGTCCTCATTTATGGTCTACCAAATTAGGAGAATCATGCTGAAGACTCTTCATCTTTAATGGCCCCAATTTGTAAAGCTATCATTGATTTGCCTTGCAAAATGAGAATTTTAAAATTGAGGCTCTTCGTATGAGAATTCCATGAATTAAAATATAATTAAGAAAGAATACTAAAAACCATGAGCAATACGTATATTCGAAAACATGCTTTTAAAAAGACAAGATAGATAATGTTTTTTCCAACTTTCTCTATTTGCATGCTGGCATATTCTTCAATTTTAGGGTGACAAAATACATATTCAAGATTAGGATAAATCCTAAAACCATATACATCTGCTTTTCTTTATTTTCTATGCATATGTATACACGATGATAGTGAATATTAAATACTTATGCACCCATTTTTTTTCAAAGACCACATAGGCCTTTGGAAGACTCCAGACATAGTCGGACCAACAAACAAGTCAAAAAGTTACACCCTAGGGTCACTCCCTAAGAGCCCACCTCTAAGCCGTAAGGTACAAGTATGGCGTCACGACTAAAACGCCAAATCCACCGCAGCCAAGGATCTCATTGTAGCTAAAGAGCCCAAATCGAAGAAGATTCAGACTCATCCGCGGCGAAATTGCCCAAACTAGCAATCAAGACCTATGGCAATACCCTAACGTCCCGCCTAGAAAAGAGTGATTCTGTCGCAAACATGCACCGCGTCATGGCGCGGCAAGAGGTTTCGCCGCACTACACATTCCTTCTCTCGAGAAACTTCAACACAGCCCACCTGCACGCCACGCCACCGCAGCACTCGTGCTTGCAACATGTTCTATGTGTGTGCCCAACTCACACGCCTCCTCGCTTGTGCAACCTCACTCACACTCCTCTCCATAATCTTGAGTTTATCGAACACGGTGTGCTTGAGAAAGCTCAGAAACCCAAACCAAGGATCCATGCACAACTCTGGCCTTAAGGACCAAGGACATTAGATACCAACTTTGGGCTCAAGACCCCAAACTTGTACCCTAACACATGGACTAGATGATCGGCATATCGTCCTAAGTTTGACCCTGAATCAAAAAGGTGCAACACTTATTTTTCTAATGTTTCTATTATTTCTATATGATTATTTGTGTTATGAACTTCTAGGAATTTATTTTGGTAATGTTAATGTTTAAATTTATATTTTTTAAAGAGTGTCACACTTCATTGAAGTCCACACCTCACTATGCACCTAGCGCTTCAACTCCAAAGGACCTTAGTGCCTTAAATGCGCCTTTTGTCTTCTAAAACATCGCTCACAAATTGAACTTCCAAGTGCATATATGAAATTAAATAGTATCGCTCCTCTTTGATAAACAATAACAAATTTGAATCCAATTCTATTGACATCTATAGTTTGTTCTAAACCAAGTTTAATTAGATTATTAATTAAAATTACATTTTCTACATTTCCTCTTAAGCCAAAGCTTCAAATCAATGCAAGAGCTTAAAAATCAAGAAAACTATTGCCAAATTGGAAAAAAGGCATGGTACTCTAGATAAGGATTCGTGAAGATGTGCAATAAAAATGGAAAAGAAGCTACAAAATGGGGGGAAAGGGTTAGTAAATTATTTTGGATTAACAATCTTTTACTAAATTAAAAAAGTCGATGGAAAGAGGAAAAAAAACGTGATGTGAACTTAAAAGGAGGTAGATTTCAAGAATGAAAAAAAAATGCTAAAAATTACAATAGGAAGTTGGGAGGAAACTTGTCAAGGTGGTAGGTTTCACCCACATAAGTGGTTAAGGTCGAATGATAGCCAAAGAAGACGAAATGTGAATAGCATGGACAATCTACCGTTATTAGAGGTTATTTCAGTGACAAATGACCCGAAAATTTAGTGTTATGAATCGTTAATGTTGTTTGACTATAGTGTAGTCAACAATGAGATATAATGCTCACGTGAAAGATATATAGGCAAGACAATCACTACTATTCAGCAAACAATAATAAAGGGAACATTTAGGTTGCACAAACAACATGAAGGCAACCACATTAGCATCAACATAATGTCAAGTATACAATGAAGAGGGGTGTTCGGGAATTGCCCGAGGATAACGTCAGAGAGGAAATATTATAAACAATAAAATGATAATAAAAGCACCGCAATATACTTCATCACTAATATTGCTGCCAAACCAAAATGTAATCTTGATATGATATTTGTTGCCAAGTAAGATGGTAATGGCTTGAAGAAATGCAAGAAAGCCTATGTTGCTCCAATACTTATCATACTCCCCATACAAAATATGATATTGTGTGGGAAGATTGAATAACAGTTGCTCAAGAAAAAGAAGAGATGAACATGAAGAATAGCAATAGTGGGAAAGAAAGAAACAAAAAGTAAAATTTAGGGGGAAATATATTTGAAAATATATCTTGATTTCATTTTATTTAACTTTACAAATGTATGTATATACTACAATAGAGTCCACATCCTATTTGATAAACAATGATAAGTTTGAATCTAATTCTATTTATCTATTGATGCTTATAATTGTTCAAACTAAGTGTGTATCTCACTAGAGTGTAAAATATTGTAGTGGTTATCTCATCCATACAAATCAAACCTAAAAGTGTGTATCTCAAACACTTACCTCTTATGGAAGATTTTGGAAGCCTGCTAAACACAAAGTTGGGACAAGAAGCACCAACATTTAAAAAATCAACCAATATAAACACCATCCATATAATCTAAAAGGACGAACCGATCTAATGGTATCATAATGATTTCACTTAAAGGCCTTCCTAAAATGACATGTAATCAAACTACTTGTAGCTCAAAGATCAATATAGAAACCTATCCAAACGTGTTAGGTGAACATTCACAAAAATAAACAAAGTTGCCTTGCATTCTAGGAAGTTAAGTCAATTTGAAATGATAAATGTCAAACATATGATAACTAATTTGCACTAATCTTCTAGAATGTGCAATCACCCATTTCACTCTAAAAAAGGTAAATAAATGCAATATCTTATAATCAAAGTAGCTCCAATTGTAAGATCTCCAAAAGCTTAATAGAGAAACTTTGCCTACCATATAAACTCCATTTAATATGAAAAGAAAACTGTTAAACAAATTGACATCAAATAAGTACTGATCTCATATAAAATGCAATTCTATGTCCTATTTTAAAAGAGGCAGAATGAGAAACATAAAACAAAAACCCTCGCTGGAACCCAAGTTTTTAGCCCTATATGATGCTACCTACTATCAACTTGTAATCCATTTAAGAAAAATTTATATATGTGAGAAACTATTCAACAAAAAAATAAGTAGAATATCATCAACCATGCAAGAAACAAGAGATGTTGACATAAAACAATGTTTCAACAAATAAGCCAAAAAGAGGGGTTCATACTATTGGCTCTCGGTTCCCACATAATAAGACAATTATGAGATGATATAGTTTGATGAACTAAATGGGATCTATTTCACCCTATTCCTTTCTTGAAAGGCAGTAAGCGTGTCGATAATTAGAAAATTACCTTATGGATGACCACTTGCTTTTGTCTTCGCTTGATTTACCATATCCATAGTTTTCAATTTATATTTTTAGGTGGGGGAGGGGAGGATGCTCTAAAAACATAAATCCTCCAGAACAAATAATAACTGGTTATTTTGCAACATCTAATTACGGAAATAATGTAAAATTTACCAATGACAATAATTGTGACATTAAAAATTATAGATGACATGCTAGATTTGATCAAACAAATAAAACAACACAAAAGGAGATACTTAATATTTACACCCATAAACAACTCTCAACTTAAATCAAACTGGAAATGATGGCATCATGATAATGATAAACACAACTCTAAACCATAAATGTAAAATGTCTATCACATGATGCTGGAAAATATAGTTACACTAAAATCAAAACATACGATTGATCAGTAGTGAAACACATAGAACCATTCCCAATAGCAATTTTAAAAGGCTAAAATATTATCCCTAAAGATATAGAAAGCACTCACATTTGTTGAGTTCCAAAGAAATAGACTAGTACTTTCTTCCAATCAGTAGAATAGCCCCATTTTTCCGGCTCACTTACCTGACATCAGCGATAAGCCCATGAGAATTAAAATTACTAAAAAAACACAAATCTTAAGCATTTGCAACTTAAAGGTGTAGTAAACAGACACAGTTCAGCATCAAGTAAACAGCTAACAAAAAGGCAGCAATCCTTTTACATTCTAAACATTGGAGCAGTACAAGGTCAGTAGGGAGTCTTTCTTTTTAACCCCACACAATATTTTCTAGATAATTTCACATAATCCAGTAATCCACAACATTAAACCAGAGACAGTTTAAAATTCCCCCAAATATTTGATGCTTATATAGAACAAGCCCAAGGCTATTTCAATGGTCAAACATATATCAAAGTTACAAAAAGCACTCTTATAGTTCCTCTGTTACCTAACAGCCTCTCTTCAAGAAGGGCATGTTTACATCATTCACCAGAAGGAACCAAACGGAGTTCGAAAATATATTATTTTCCTCTTTCAGATCCACAAGAGCACCAAACAAACTCAAAAACAGAAAAGCAAACAGTCATGCAACCAAAGTTCAGCTAAAGCCTGTATTTTACAATAGCATGTCATATTGAAAGAGCCAAAGAGTAAAAAAGCAGCAATCTTTTTGCACCTTAAACATTAGGGAACCTTCTTTTTTCATATCACACACAAAACATTTTTACCAAACTTCACATAGTTCTTAAAATTACTCCAAAGGCATAAACTTTTACTTTCCCCCAAATATCTTAAGCTTGATACAACCCAAAGATCATTTCTCGTGTCATAACCTACACTAGAAATCAATCAGCATCACCTGCTGGCTAACACAAAATGGAAAGGAGAAAATACAATACAAAGAGAAACAAAACAATCCACAATACTCTAAAAAAATTCTCACTTTACAGTTTCTCTCCAAGAAGGGCATATGTGAACATCATCCAAACAAGAGCAAACCTCAGAAACTTCATAAAGATGTTATCTTCATCTTTTTTTCAGATCCACAAGCAAATCCAACCAAACATGACCTCTCTCAGCATCAAACCACTTAGCAAGCATAAAATACACAAAAACAACAATCATGCAACCCTAAGCTCAGCTAAAGCCTGTATCTTTGAGCTCAGTACCAATCCCAAATCAAGCAAAGCCTCTAAATTCTCACATAAAATACACAAAATATACAAAATCAAACATACCTTGGCTGGCCAAGCAGGGAAGCCTTTGACTTTAGCCAGCACAAGATCGCCGACCTTCCACTGGCGGCGAGCGGCAGCTGCCGCCGCAGCTTTTCCGGCGCCTTTCCTGCGGCTGGGCGCCATGTATCAAACAATCGGGAAGAGTCCAGTCAAATTAGGGCACACCGGCCCTGGAATTGAAACGCAAAAATCGGCAATTCGAGCACCGATACACCACCAAACTCAGCCCCCGAGTCCGGGAAGTGAAGAGGAGTGGCCTGGCACTGTCTAGGGTTCACCGGGCACGATTTGCTATAAAGATTTGCAGGCATTGAAACCCCAGGATCACACAAATTGGAGAGCTAGCAACAGATTGTATCTATCTGGTAACTCTGCAACACAAGTCTAGAGAGAGAAAGAGAAGAGCTTTAGAGAGAGAAGACTCAGAGGAGTCACAGAGTTCAGTGAAAAAGTAGAAACCCTAATTTTCAGAGAGTCTATTTTGGGAGTTTATTGTGGAAGAAAGCCCATTCTCACATACACATGGGAATAATACAGATATGAATTGGGTATGGGAGTGGAAGGAGGAGGAGGTTGCTAAAGTGCGCACTTGGGGTGTAGGTTAAGAGCGGCTGTGTTGTGCGCTAAGATGCGCGCATGGGGCGTAGGTTAGGGTTGAGTGGTGAGTTTGAATTGGGTTAGGTTGGGTTGAGGATGTTGAGCGGTGGAGGCTAAAGTGCGCGCTGTGTTGAGGTGGGGGAGGAGGCTAACGTGCGCTGGTGAATATCTAGGTCGTAGATATGGTAACTGTGAATATGGGAAGAGAAATTACACGTGACCTACCAACCAACTACTGTACTAGAAATTAGAAATTCTTCATATCCAGTTAGCATTTTGTACTTTCACTACTTTGTATTTGAGCTTGAGGTGACAATTTCAGTTTTGGATCGGATCGGGTTTGTACGGAAATAGCATGATGCAGCATAACATGAACACGTTTTAAATGAGTTTTGGGTTCATTTGAGTTTCGGCCCACATGACGTGTTGGTTTTGCTTTTATACGAAACGTGTGGATTTTTCCATCCTGACTCAAAACTGGTCGAATCGAATTTTGAGTTTTTTTTATATTTGGATTCAAATTGTCAACTCTATTTAAAGCTAGAAAGTTAGACCTAAATTGAATTAAGGACTATGATCACGTATAGATCTAGTTAATTTTGTGTTAAGACGGTTTATCATATTGTGTCGGGCATGTTGAAGTGGGTGATGTGTCCCACATCGGATAAATATGAATTGAAAATACTACATATAATAGTGCAAGTGAAACTCTTCTAATAAGGTCGACCTTTTAGTAGTAGAAGCCCAAACCATCGTACTTGGCCCAAAGGTGGCGATGTGTCCCACATCGGATAAATATGAATTGAAAAGGTTACATATAATGGTGCAAGTGAAACCCTTCTAATAAGGTCCACATTTTAGTAGTGGAAGCCAAGCCATTGTATTGTGACCCAATTATTGAAATTTAACAAATTCTTTTCATCTACCATAGGTTACAATTTGGTGCACTCTCATGAAATCCATACTATGTATGTTAAACTTGGTGAGAAGGCACTAGGGGATGCCACATCACCAAGTTTAACAATTTAGAAGCTTCTCCTTCAAAGACTTTTCATTTGCCATAGGTTACATTTTGTCATCTATTAACTAATAATAATTACTAATAACATTAGAAGTGACAATCACTATTATATAATCTCTATAGTGCAATAGATAAGAACTACTTATCTAAACAAATTAGTAATTCCTTTAGCTACATATTGTGTTTCTCCTCATATATTTTCATCAACAAAATCCTTTTGTTAAAATGCAAAGTAATGCGCTTATAGTAATTATAACAACATGTGAGCATGTAAGAGGTTGTAAGGCTTTTAAGAAAAATTCTGAAAAAATCATATGATTTTTTTAAAGAATTATAGAACTGATATTGCAAAATAAGCATTTACAATTTCTAAAAAAAGAGAGGAGAAGCTCACACCAAAATATTCATTCAAGCACAAATAAATATATAATAAGTACTAAAAACTCATTTAAGTATAATAAAAAAATCACAATCAACACGAAATTATAACTTTATTTTTAAAAGAATAAGTACATAAAATAAAGCATGTCATTGATCTATCACAATTTTCATATAACTAAATACAAAAATATCACTTAAATCTATTCAGGACCCTCAATTAAAAAATACTTAAATAGTTGGCAGAACCTGACGAATGCTTTGGTGATAAATTGCAATGGAAGATGAGCCAATGACATGGTTGTGGGCTTACATGTGAATGCACATTCGTGATCTATTTCACAGCGTTAATGAACATTATTAGTTCACCTACTAAAAGAGACAAAATTATTAACTTCGATCACGACAAAGTTATGCATGGAGGATGAATAATCATTTAGAGTCACTCTTGGGATGAAGAGTTCAAAAGAACTCTTGCAAATAAAAAATAGAAGATGGAAAGCCAACAAAATATTTAAGTAATGGATGCAATACGTTTCAAAAAAAGAAAAAGTAATTGATGCAATATGGAGAATTTTATGGGAGTGGTTTAAAAACGGTAACAATCAATCTATATTCATGACGCAATTAATGACTTTAATTTGATATATGAAATTAGACTTTCCAAACTTGAGGTAAACGAGAAAAAAACCAAATAATAAATTTTAAACGAATATTTATAATAATTATTACGAATTATTTTATATACGTTTCAGTAATAAATAATTTCATAAAATTATATACTTAAAATTTAAAATAGGACAATTATGATCTTTTATTAGAATCTATTGATATGCAATTATTAAAATATTATTATTTTTCCTTTAAAAAAGTATTATTTAAAAACCCGAAACTTTAATTTTGCCCAATTTAATATTTTTAATGTTTTTCTCATTTGTCTTGCATTCATTTTCAGAATTTTAAAAACAAATGCGTGAAAGAGTATTAATTTGGCCCGATTCATATATATATATATATATATTTGAATAAATGCATTAAACTTTAATTTCATATAGATAACCGTTTTGTTATTGTGTAAATAAATGTCATATGTGTAATTTAAATATAAATTTTCATATAATAAATAAAATTAGTGGGTGAGTTTATCACTATATAATTTACATTTGGTATATTTTAATTTTCATTTAAAAAATAAAAATTTCGTGTGCTAAAAATTTATATTACATGAGAGACTAAACGAGAATACATATTTATTAATCAACAAAAGATTTCAATTACAACACTTCAGTTTAGTAAAGTAAAATTATTATATTAATTTTTCACGTGTGTTAAAAGTCAATTGTAAAATTATATAAAAAAAACTAATTGATATAAACATAAATACAAAATTATATTTTTTTATAATATTTCATTTTTAATTTAAATTTTCTATTTTTTACCTAATTCTATATTATCTTAATATTTACATTAAATTGCAATATAAAATTAATAAATTATTTGATCATATGTATATATATTTTTATATAATTATTACTCAACTACTTCGACACTCATTAATATATGGGCCCTATCATATACTATTTGTCGGACTCACCCACACAATATGGGCTTCAGCGAGATCCGACAAAACGGGACTCAGGTCAAGTTCGTCAAGGGTTCGGATTGAGAAGCATCAATCAAGTTCGACCCGTAAAACAATTGGTGCATATTACTGCTACCCGTACCCGGGCTCGGGCTCAAATTGCAAGCCCTCAGCTGACCCTTGACCTACACCAATATATCTATCTATTCTTATATTTTAGCCTACTCACTCATATTATATATAATATGCGTGCATATTTTTTATAGGTATATATAAAGATATAATTTACGTACATATATAAATCTAGCAAGACGTACGTGCGTGTTGATTTTTCTTAAGTTAAAAAAAATTTAGTCTATACTTTGCTCTCTATGTTATACATCGTATTACATAAAAATGCAAAATAATATAATAAAATTAAATATGAATGTATTTTCTTAATTTCATAGTTTAGAAATTATTATTAAAAAACTAAATATTATTTATCATCCCGTGCAACGCACGGGGTTGTTTGCTAGTGTTCATAA
>JAYMTF010005909.1:0-10962 GCA_036897485.1 Pelargonium nanum | reverse complement strand
GGCGCATTGCGTCACGAATCATGTTGCGTGTCGGTATTGGTGCAACATAGCTGAAGGACTAGCGAACCGCATGTCTGTGTCATATTTTTGAATAGAAACCATTAAGAAACAAAATTAATTTTTATTTAAAAACCATTATGAAAAAACAAAGCCCAATACACAAAACCCAAAAAGCAGTAGTTAAACAGCATAAAAAAAACAAGGAAAAAAACCCTACCAGAAGACAGAAACCAAAACAGCAGCAGCAACCCTCCCTCCCTCTTCACCGTTCTCACGATCGCCAGCTCATCTGATCAATCTTCACCTCTGGCAGCCAGCAACGTCTCGCCTCCTGGTTCAGGTAAGTGATTGTTGACCAGCTATTTTCTGATTTTACAAATATAAAACAGAAATTCCACTTTAATTTTTCTGTGTTGCTGATTCTGAATGATATATTTTTTTGGAGTGATTCTCTGCTGGTTTGCCTTGTTGTGTACTTTGAAACTTGAATCATATTTAGTTAAAAATGGACTTGCCAGTTGTCTACTTCTATAATGTTAATATTCAGTCACCATAATATATATAAATTTACTTTACTAATTTAAAAAATACAAATACATATGATTTCTTATATATAAATAATTTATTTTAATTAAAAAACTTAACATGTCCTAACATAAAAATGGTGCGTCCCAATTGCACTTTATTGATGCTTCATAGGTGGAAATATTGGATGGCTAACTTGTTGGAGTGATGAATAGGTTAATTGGTTTGGAGATTTATAATACGAATACTAATGAGGTTAGCATTAATTCACAACATATGTTTTATATAATTGCATTTATGGTTGAAATAATATATTTCATGTATTTTGTATACTTCTGTTTTGATGCTCTGTATTGTTGATTTGTTTGAGTACTCATGCGGTTAAGAAGTCAAATTTACTACCCTCTATGATTTCCTTATAACTTGGGTTTAAATTAGTTGCTTAGAGAATCTGGTAAAGAGTATCTACGGTTCAAGCATCTTAAATGGAAAATGGTGGAGACTCTCTTCCCTTTGCCAATATGGCTCCAACTCTGTCTATCATTCTTGTAACAATCACCCTCATCATAATCCGTGTTTTCTACGCTTTTTATCAAACTGGAAAACCCCTTCGCAAGAGATCTTCTCAACGACAATCTCATAGTACCCTGATTGTTTTGGGTTCAGGTGAGAGCTTATAAGATCCAATACTAATTACCATTTATATCCATTTGCTTCAGTAACTACTGTTTTGCTTATCATTCGACATGATACTAATATAGGAGGTCACACAGCGGAGATGCTTAATCTTTTGTCTGTGCTTCAGAAAGATAGGTACAAACCCAGATGCTACATTGCGGCAGCTACTGATAACATGAGTCTCCAAAAAGCTCTTGTTTTAGAGGATTCATTGGCTGAGCAGGTATATTGCAGGATTGAATTGTGTGTGATAGATGATCTCTTGGATTGATTAACATGTTTGTTTGGCCTATTAATGATTTCCAACTATGTCAAATTTGAATTTTCTTTTTTACTAACTTGAGAATGTAATTTACTAATTTGTTTATTGTCTTTCATGATAATTTGGGTGTGGTTCTTGTGCTTTCAGAATAGAATCATGATGACTTAACTGCCAATAAAACTATGCAAATTTATAATGATGCTATTACTGTACAGTTATGCTATAGATGAATCAAAGTTGTATGATTTTTTTCTTCTCCAGTTCTAGCTTAAGAGTACTCAAGCACTGAGCATTATGAAGAGCATAGTACAGAAAACATAGGTCGTTGGTTTGCATAGGGGTCTTGGAAAACAAAATGCGGTGAACAATATAAATTTGATTTAGTTAGTTAAAATAAGTTTATCATGTATGATAAACAGGGGAGAAATTACAACTAAATGAGGTTTACAAAATGATCAAAAAATGTAATTTTACTAAGCTATCCTAGACTAAATATAGCCTCTTAGCATTTCTTACTTGTTGCTCGGTGAAAGGTTTGTTTGAAGATTGTAGTTGCATTGTGTGTGCACTATATGTTAAGTGAAGTTAATTTTGAGCTATTTGATGCTAGAAATTGTGGTTGTTATTGTATTGAATTTGAATGAAATATAGAGCTGTTTTTATGTTGAAAAATTCAGATTTTGGGGATGAAACAGGGGCTGAATTAAGCACAAGTAGGGCTGTTGTTTGAAGTGCTTTTGAGCTGCATTTTGGTACTGCTAGAAGATCGTTTCGGGGGCAAATTCATAGTGCACACACAATGCAACTACAATCTCTAAACAAACCTTTCACCAAGTATTCTTCAACAAAACCCAGCTTCCCAAGGTTGCATGTACCCTCTTTCACAAATTTAAACTTCACCTCCCCCAAACTACCTCAAAGTTGAACCAAAACAACCAAACTCGAAATTTCTTTCACTCAATATATGTGAAATAGTTTCAAACCCGAGAATTTCAAGCTCAAAACCACGATTTTTTACTTGCTTGATGAGACCGACGGTCTTTGAGCTTCACAGTAGGTTCTGGTCTTCTCCCTCTTCCAAGAAAAAGCTTGAAATCGTAACAATGGAGGTTAAGCGTGTATGGTGGAAGATTTTTGTGAGATTGGGAGAGAGATGTTTAAAAGAGAGAGTTTAGGGTTCAGAATTTTCAGAAAAGAGGGGCTGAAGTCGTGACTTTGCTCTTATAGGATAGGGTAAAACCGATGAGAATTGAGAAAATTACCCTTGATAGTTGCATGCACAGACGCCGGAGTCGCGACTTCGGACTTGGAATTTTCCTCGAAGTCGCGACCTTGGAGCTCCTCTTGGCTCACTGAGGTTGGGAGTTGCGACTCTCCTTCATGCAGAGTCTGCCAAAGTCGCGACTTTGGCATTTTTAGGTGGTCTTTGGATGTCGAAGTCATGACCTTGGCTTGACTTCCAGCTTTTACAGTTTCTCTTGAAACTCGCGACTTTGGCTCATGCAGGCTTTCCCAAAGTCGCGACTCTGAGCCTTTTTTGCCCATAAACACTTTTGGAGGTCGTGACTACGAGCTCGAAGTCGTGACTTTGCACTTTTCCATTTTTTCAAGTGTGCTCTTTTGGTCCAAAGTCGGGACTTTTACCGATTCTGCACAAAATCACTTAAGATATTTCATTAGTAACCCTCTCCCTCTTTTCTTTTGGCCTCACATTGATGAAAGATATAGGATAACTAAAATCACAACTAAAACTAACTAAATTAACTAAAAGCACAATCATCATCAAACCGATGGGTTGCCTCCCACCAAACACTTTTGTTTAACGTCGTTCGCTCGACGGGTGGAAATCCAAGAGAAAAAGAGAAAATTTCACCAATAAAGCCCAAACTCATGAACAATGCTTAAGAGATGCAAGAGCCAAAAACTGAGTAAATTTAGATGATAATGAAGATGATGATGATCAAAAGAGACCCTAATAGTTCAATACGAAATCGAACTGTCATTGCTGTACCAGAAATATGAATATTATGCATCCAATTGATAATCAGTTGATCCTCAAATCACTGGTTTAGCTTGGAAAGTTTAGCTTGGAAAGTTCTTTCTAAAATTGTTTGTTGCAGCAGACTGGGCTTAAGGTGGCAGAGACTGCACAATTCGTGCAAATCTATCGAAGCAGAGAAGTTGGTCAATCATATTTTACCTCATTTTGGACAACTTTGTTTGCTACAGCTCATGCTCTGTGGCTAATGATCAAGATCAAACCCCAAGTGGTATTATTTCTAGTCTTCTGGCTATTTTCTTCAGAAGATGCTTGATTCAAAATTCAAAATTATTTATTTTTATTTTCTCTTAACTATAGGTTCTCTGCAATGGGCCTGGGACTTGCATTCCTTTATGCGTGATTGCATTCTTATTTAAGGTTCACATGACATCCCTCTACAAGGACCTACCATTGTTTTTTTTTTCTTCGTAAAGATTGTTTTCTGCTATGATTAGTTTGTTTATGAGATGAAATTTTGAGTTCATCATTTAATTTACAACTTTTACTGTCAGGTAATGGGGATAAGATGGTCATCAGTTTTTTATATCGAGAGTATAGCACGAGTGAAAAGACTATCTCTAAGTGGGTTGCTCCTGTACAAGTTACACATAGCTGATCAAATCTTTGTGCAATGGCCACAACTACAGAGAGAATATCCCCGAGCACACTACGTTGGTTGTCTCATGTAGTAAACTGATATCTGTTGCTGACATTGCTATACTTGCTTTGATGTCCAAGATTTTGCAATGTAATGTGTCTTTTCTAATTCTTAGTTTCTCCAGCATTATAACTCTTCAATTATACGCTTCTTGTAGATTATCCCTACAAGCAAAGTAGCACTAAAGACATTAACCTCTGTAAATTTCGTACTGTATTTATATAATGATAACTGATGACAGAGCTGTACAAGTTGATTACTGATTACTGTATTTGAGGAATTTATGGAAGAGTTTTTGCACTTCAAGAGGTTTGTTCTCACTTTCTAGTTGAAGTATGGGCTAATCAAAGTATATTGCGATTTCAATTTTTGCTTGCACATCTTTGATCCGATTGGGCTTCCCTCTATATATACTTTTTTCTTTAGAAATATGGATACTTGTGTTCCTCTGGAAACACTCTATTTTTCAATTGCTACGTATTCCTTATGAAGAAACTGCCAAGTTTCTTTGATCTGAATTGGTTTTTATGCTGCTCATTCTGATAATTGTCGGTTCTGACTTCCTGTATAGGACATGAAACTTTTGCTGCCTTTTACCGGCAGAGAGAACATACACACTTACATAATGTGATCATTTTGGAGATCAGCAGAAAGATTGACTCCATATCGCCTTGCTACTCTCAAATGGCTTGTTTTCACCCGTTACTGCAACGATCAACATATGGAGAAATCCGAACTAACACGGTGAGTATCATAGTTTATTAGCTTTATTTTCACTTTCATTTACACATGTTCTTATTCTATTTTCTCTGTTTAAATTTGCATCTGGTGTTCTACATTTTCTTTTTCTAACGTTATGAAATGACAAGAAAGTTTGAAGGGAACTGTATACAATAGCGGTAATGTCTATAAGCTTTTTTATTCTACTTACAAAATAAAATGACAGTCCTAAGTAGAAAACTACACTTGTCCTAGTTTTGATCATTCTCTTTCAGTTAAGGAAGCTTTGGATCTTCATTAACATTTCTCTTTATCTTTTTGAGCTCCTTATCCTCGAGATAGTGCTGATAAACATATGAAATGATACCCCAAACACCCAACACCATAGACATCACCTTCACTCCATTCATTTTGTCGTTGAAAATGAACACGGCTAGAACGGGCACTATAGGCGTACCCACGACAGTAATAGCATTGGAGAACAACGAAGACACCTCAAAAATCAATCCCGTAGAACCAATTGACCAGACCTGCCAGCCTATAGCCGTCCATATCAAGTTCATGAGATAAGATACTTTCCCCAGTTCAAAACCTTCCATCTCCTTGCTCAAACCCTTCCACTCTCCACTAGCGAATAGTCCTACCACAACCGCAATAGTTGCAACCAATTGCTGATAAATAATCATATCCATGACTGATGTAAATGTGTGCTTCTTCAGTACCTTGTCAAAGCTGAGCTGTGTCAGGGAAAGGACTAAACCGTACCCTGCAGATGCAACTAGAGTGCATATGAACCCGATCACATACTTACCTTTGGAGACACCAGTAGGGTTTTCGGAGTCAGATTGAAACACAAGTAGGATGGAGGAAGTTGTGAGGAGAACTAGAGAGTTGACTATATAAGGAGTGAACTTGAGCGAATTCAGGAAGATGGAGAAGAAGGCATTGAAGGCCAATCCCGATGCACAAATGAGAGAATAGGTAGACACCGGAAGGTATTGGAGGCCGATAGAGTAAAACATACAGTCTGCTGCCAGGATTAGGCCAAGCGTGACGTAAACTGATGTAAGGACTAAAATAGTTGGAGGCTTCTCCTGGACAGTAATGTCTGTAGAGGAAAGTTTGATTGGTGACAAGAAATAATAGGGTAAAAGGATCGGGAAGCCCGCAAGTTGCACAAATGTTGCAAGCCATTTGCTGTTCCCGCCTTTGTCGAAGTAGAGCCTTCCCAAGATTGTTGCCAGGGACTGGCCAAAGAGGATAAAAACTGTATAGATAGCCATTCGAAGCCACCACTTGAAACTTCTGGGTTTTTTAGTAGTTGTTGATTGCTTAGCGACGGTTTCATGCTCAACTGAGTTTTCTTCCCCGGAAACTGCTTCCTGAACTAGTAGTATTTGAAAACATATAGAAAAAGTATGCATTAGGAACAAAAATACAATACACAATCATGAAAATACTAATCTTTATCTGACTCTTACATGCATAATCTGAATCTTATGACACGAAGCCTGTAAAAAAAAAGTCTTTGCCTCAATAAATGGACAACAAAGAAACCATTTCTTGTTTGTTGTAAAAAAAACATCAAGAACTCATTTTCATGTGAGTATTGATGCTACATAGTCTTTGTAATTTCCGAATTGGGTGATTAGAATCTATCTTAAACCCAAAAAACAAAACAAAAGCACATGAAACATAGAAGATTTATTCGGTTGGATCCGAATCTTCTAATGATTCAAAGAGTAGTGAAGTACTAACCCGTTACACGTAGCTGCACTTCTCGAGCTTCTCCCATATTCCCCCAGCCACGGAATTTTCAAGAATGAAGCTCAAGATAGGAAGAGGTGAAGGAAGGAGAACAAAACAAAGAAACCGAACAAGGCAAGTAAGGTGTATAAAACAACAAAACCATATAAGCTATAGCTATTACATTAAAACATGGTGGTGGAGTGAGGATTTTAGGTGTTTTATAGGCAACCACACAAGTATCATTTCATTTTCCACATGATCATTTGATGAACTGGTTCTGAAATTTTTGTCTGTACAATAGAATTTGGAGAAGCAAAAGCAAAATAGCTGATGTGAGGAAGTGCTAGGCCTAAGTTTGGAGAGGTCACAGTTGCACAAGACAATGACAAGGAGCCACAATCTATGTCAATGTTTGTCTATTGATGATGGACTCCACTTGGTGTAGGTGCATTGGTGTGATCTAAAAGTTTTGGTTATATTATACACATAAGTGTGCTGCAAAAAGATAAGAGAGGGAAGAAAAATTTATTAGACTGGTCCCATGCTAGTTGGTTCCTTGCTAGAAAATATCTAGTTGGAAAATAATTGATAGAAATAAGAAAGCTTGACTTGGATGGTAGAATTTGGAGCTAGTGAGAGCAACTTTCATTTTGGGTGTTGGCAATGGCACACACATTAATTTAAGTGATTGTTTGGTAATTGAAGAAAGCAAATGCGAATGAGTAACCGACAACTATTGGGGCAAGTTCTGTTAAGGTGTTTGGTCCTCTCGAAATCTCAAATTTGAACCTCACTTCAGGTGTTAGTGTAAAGAATATATGTTGAGTAACATCAGTGCCATGTAAAAAAATTGTGCTCTCTTTTTGTCACATAATGAATGTATGATTTTCTAAAATAAATATCTTAAATGAGTATTAATGATATACTTGAGACAAGTTAGGTAGAATCCTTGAATCTATTACAATATACAACAATGATTTATAAGGTGCAATAGACTTGTGTTAGATAGTTTAATATAGTTTATTTACTTAAAAATATTTTTAAAAAATGCATATAAGTGAATGAATAAATAACGAAAATTACGTCCAAAACCAAAATTCTAGTGCTCCTTATTTTATGCAATGGTTGCATAGCCTTTGAAACAACAAAAATAAATTAATTTATTCTTAATTTTTGCGTAAACAAAAAACAATGGACGCTCGTTCCAAAATATATCCAATTTAATAAAGTAAATTTGACTTTTGATTTGAAATCTTAGTAAGCTAATCATAAGCTCTAAAATAAAGCTTCTTTAATGAAAGTGGGTTTTAAAAAAAAAATAAAAAGAGGAGGATTAAGTTTTGCATCACCAATCCATTAAAATGTGTTCTTAGATCTTTCTTACCTATAACCTCATCACTATAATTTTAAGGTTGAAAATTTTGGCTCCATATGAGATTCACAATCCACAAACCTACACATTCTTGCATGTACTTAAATTAAAAGCATTTCAACTATTACTCCCTCCGTCCCAAAATGAGTGTCTTGTTTGTTTAAATTTTTTGTCCCAAAATGAGTGTCCTGTTTCTATTTTTAGGTTATTATATTATTGTTTTTCCCATATTACCCTTATCACTTATGCACTAAAGGACAATGGGGTGTAGGAGGGAAACTGAGGGTAATTTTGGAAACACATTAAATCATCTGGTAATCCTTAATTTTTGCAAAAAATGGAAACCGTACATTCATTTTAGGACGGAGGGAGTATTTTTTGTGCATCTCAACACCGTTTGTCCTCTCTTTTTTCATTTGTAAACTATCTAGTGTTTGATCATATTAGATGCCACGAGTTCAAATTTGAGTTCGAGGATCAAAAGAGCGGCAAAAAAGTTTCTAAATTTTAATACACATGTATTTTCTTTTGCAATACTTTAATTTTGTTCATCGGTCAACGTACGACATTTATTAGTGAAATAGAATATGATCTCATGTGACAGTTGTATAGATTGGAGCCAAATGCCTAATAGTAATTTTGATAATAATGGTTTTACTAAGAATCTATTGTAGAGAATTATTACTTATGTTTTATTGTATTGATCGAGAGCTGCGTAACAGTAAGTTGAATTTGGACAATTGACGAAGGCTTGGTTGGCAACTAGAGCCATTGAAATCCTTGAGACTTAGCATTGAGAAACTGAAAGTATGCATTTTGCAATATCTCCTCTCTTTCTCGGTTGAACGAGGCGTTGATTCAAGCTAGCCGAACACCAAAAAGAAATTCCAATGTTTACTGGCTTTGCTAACCTCAAAACACAGCTGCAAAAATAGTCAAGAACAGTTATGGGGAGGTCGATATGACATTGGTATGACACCATTGCAATTAAGGCTTCCAAAATTCAGTAATCATTTGTTGAATGTTTTCCAAAAATAAATGTTTTTGACCCGTGCAACAACTCCTAACTCTTAGCAGAAATTTCAAGTTTGTGCAACGGCGACTCTTGGTTTGACTTAAAAAATAATATATTGAATAATAGTCTCACTTAGAGATGGGTTGTAAGTCGTGTTCGTATGAACACAAATTAATTATTAATTACGAGTTAATTATCAAATGTGTTGAATAATAAGACACAAACACAACATATTTACGAATAAGTTGACATGACACGACTCAAATTAAACCCACCTACATTTGTGGATAAGGGCTCAAATTGCAAGTATTACTCACATAAATATGCAAAGGTAATTTAGTGATTTTGAGAATTGAGAGGTTCACCACAACACATTAACACAAATACACAATGTATCGATGATAGTCCCATAGAGTAGGTGGAGATTCTACAAATAATAAATAGAAAAAGCTCACAACTCAACGTCCAATAATTTCAATCTTCAAATCCTATCAATTTTTTCATGCAATTAATATTATCAATCTTCAAACCCTATCTATTTTGGGATACCCATATGGATAGGGTTGTACTTTGCTCAATGGTTTTTCGCTTGGCTTCAAGAGGTTTCGAAATGACGTTTTTGTCCGAGTATGTTCTAAAATGGTCTTCCTACTATTTATAACTTCGTTAAATTGATATTATTAATTGATCCATGTCTTCTAATTAATCAGTTAATTCAATAAAGAAATTCACGTAACTTAATTTTGATGAATGCACACCAAATTGATTCTAATTGGTTCATGCTGTCCAATTGTATATTTCTATTAGAGGCACAAAGTGCAAAGCCTTCCTTTAGTCACAAAGTATTGATTAAATTGCATAAATTTTAATAAAAACAATTGTTATATAACTTTTTTTTTTATCAGCAACGGGACATCATACTCGAAGTAACAATGTTTCTCACTTCCCGAATGGAGCGTCACCTTAAACTCCACCCCACAAATTCCACCCCATACCGTCGACAAGGAGGCTCGAACTTAAATTGTTATATAACTGAAACAGTCCTGGGGCATTATTAGTTAATGCCTAACTATGAAGGTCTCAATCCATTTTTCTAAATTTTATATTATTGGAAATTATCTAATCAAAAGTCCTAGTGAAGTTGTGTATTTTCCTAAAATACATGCAAGAAAAAACAAAGGTTCGGTCCATAGTCTCCTAAATTTTCATCAACTGATGTGTTTACATGAAAGAAAATATTAAAAAAGCAAGTTGGATATATTTGACCAACAATTGAAGTTTACACTTTTTCTTCAAGATGACGCAAAAGTTGAAAAAAAAAATGCAATGTTATTTAATATAATTGATAAGGATCGAGTAACACACTCCCTCACTTAAATCTCTTCGTATTAGAATCAATATAAAAAGAAAGAAAACACAAACATGCTACGACAATTTGAGATTAGTTGACGATTTTTCTAAGGAACGTGTCTAGAGAGTGTGCGAGTTACGTTTGGTTTGAACTTATACCTGTCAAATAAGCACAAAAGAGAAATATACAACGAGGAGTAGAGGAAAAAAAGAATAGCACAGACCAAAAAGCAAACGTCTTGAACAATCTCGCAAAATACCATCGCTTGCTACATGACCTCATAACTACCGCATCCATATTGAGTTTAACTACCTGCCCTTAGACAACCCAAAAGATTTAATGACCCGAACATAATTATAAGACAAGAGGAGAAAAATTCAAACCCAGTAAGTGTAAGGACACCGGGCCCCAACATCTTACCGCGCCTCCCGCTGGAAGAGGTGCGAGATGGGTCCGTTGAGATCGCGTGATCCCGTCCTTTAAAAAACGATGGTGTGCGGTGTTGGACCGCCTATTTACATACATCTAGAGTCGCCACCCGGTTTTAAGGTCTAGGAACCAAAATTGGTCATACATTTTTATTTTTAAAAA
>JAYMTF010005908.1:0-10963 GCA_036897485.1 Pelargonium nanum | reverse complement strand
ACTATAATTAAAAGGGCCTACCTGAGCAGGAAATTTATCATCAAAGGCAGCTTGTTCCAAATTTAATTCTCCTCCAAAAGTTGCTTTGTATATTTATGTTGCACCAATAACAGCTCCCACGTTCCCGTATTCAATACGTGTGCAGTACAGGTACATAAGAATACTCCGAAATACGTACCGAATAGGAAATATTACATATTTATGTATTAGAAAAACTGAAAACCTCTTCAATATGTGCATAAACAGGCGTATTTCATTTTGATGTCTGCACATACCTCTAACTCCATATGTAGCTGGGATTTGTCAATTCTTTTCCCTTGAACAAACAATACACAAATAAACAATTTTCACTGACATCACTTTAAAAACTAAAAAAATAGAAAACAATGGATGATAGAGCAAACAATTCCAATAGCGATATGTTGAGGTCAAACATAAAAACAATGAATAATACATGCGTACAGTATAAATAAACTAAAGGAGTAGTAAAACAAATCACTAACCTTTGCATATTCTTTAAGGGCAAAATCATATGCCACACACAATTCTGTGCATATTATGGAGGAAACAAAAAAACAGGAGATATATTTTCTGGAAAAACTCTGAAAAAGAAAAAACTGATTTTAATTATGAACAGAGAAAACAGTAACTAAAAAAAACTAATTTGACAGTTAATTATTAGAAAATGACGTGTATAGGCACAAAGAGTTGGTTTATACATATTAGTAGGCTAGTGGATAGATAATAGAAAAAAAATCTAAAAATAAAAATATAGAAAACAAATTTGAAAACAAAAATTCTTCTAAAATTTAAGGAAGTGACTGCTTTATATATAGCAATAGATGCTAACTCATTTGCCAATTGCCACCACTAGCGAAGCTGTAGTGTGGGGCCCAATGATATTTCCATTGTGCATTACAGAACAGAAGAAGGCACACAGTAATGATATTGTATGAATATGATTGGACCACGTTCACTTGTAAGGATGACCAGTCAATTCCCCAATTCAAATCTTATCTTATGGATCTATAAAATCATAATAACCTATTGGGTCCACAGTTCCACTCCCTGAAAGAGATCTTGATATCCAGGGCGTAACCAAATCAATCCACCAATTGGAGACTAGGAGTTAACCGGAGCACAATTTAACTTTTCAATAAATTAGTAGTAATATCGAATATTATTATTATTAGGTGAAGAACATTATATTGTCTTACATTGTCTGAAGAAACCAGCATCCAATTCAATTTGGTTGTGATAAAAAATTGTCTCTTTTTTTCTCTTACAAAAACACGTTAGCAATGCCTAAAACAATTACAATTACTTTATCCAAAAAGTCAAATAACATCCTCATTCTAAATTTTTACTTTTGAAATATTAGTTTGTATTTTGCTTTTCTTTTGTTTATTGTTGCTTTTTTCTTCTACAAGAACATGTTAAAAATGCCAAATTCTAACGCGTTTTTACAATCTTAAGTCAAAACAGTTTTTGAAAGCTACAAATTAAAGCTAGTATATCGTTTTTAAGTATACAGTACATGTACTCATGTGTAATAACCATTTCTTTTTTCTTTTCAAAATATCTCATTTCCATTTCCTGCTAGCCACCCAAATATAGCGTTACGTGGCGGAGCGTTTTGAATTGAAACATGACAATTCTGTTTTCCACGTTTTGTATCTTATTGATCATTCTTCATGCTTTTCACTGTCATGCCCTCAATGAGTCTATAAATTGACGTTGATTTATCAATTCATGAAAACATACCAACAATGAAAACACTCTCCATTCTCTGCTTGCTCTCCTCTCTTCTCTTGCTGTCGTATACACAGCAAGTCTCCGGCGACAAATGCAACCCAACGGACAAGAAGGTCCTCTTCAAGATCAAGGAGGCTTTCCACAACCCTTACGACCTAGCCTCATGGACACACGACTCTGACTGCTGTGAATGGTACAACGTCAAATGCGACCCCACCAACAACAACCGCATTTACTCTCTCAACATCGATCCCGGTGAGATCAATGCTCAGATACCGCCCTCCATCGGCGACCTCCCCTACCTCGAGACCCTCATCCTCCGCAAGATTCCCAATCTCACCGGCACCATCCCGCCCGCCATTGCCAAGCTCACACGCCTCAAGTTCGTTAGACTCAGCTGGACCAACCTTACCGGTCCAGTACCCAGCTTTTTCAGCCAGCTCAAGAACCTCGAGTATCTTGATCTTTCTTACAACAAGCTAACCGGAACCATCCCGCCTTCCCTTTCCATCTTACCGAAACTCGGCGCGCTTTTCTTGGACCGGAATCAGCTCACCGGCTCCATCCCTGAATCTTTCCGGATGCAAGGGGCGGACCCTTATCTTTTCTTGTCTCACAATCAACTTTCTGGTAAAATCCCAACCGCTTTAGGCAACACCAACTTCGTTGTAATTGAATTGTTCCGCAACAAGCTGGAAGGGGATGCATCCTTTTTGTTTGGAAAGAACAAGTCCGCGCAAAGGATTAACCTTAATAGGAACATGTTGGCGTTTGATCTGTCCAAGGTGACAGAGTTACCTACGGACTTGAATACCCTGGATCTCTCGCATAACAAGATCTACGGAAGTCTTCCTAAACAGCTGACTACATTGCCCATGTTGCAGGCCTTCAATGTTAGTTATAACAGGTTGTGCGGCAAAATTCCAGCTGGAGGGGCATTAAAGAGGTTTGACAAATATTCCTTCTACCACAACAAATGCCTGTGTGGAACTCCTCTTGACGCCTGCAAGAAATGATCAATGGTGGAAAATCAGTGAATAGTGATTCAATTCAATAAGCAGATATGCAATAGTGGGTATTTTTCTTCCAAATTTAGTTTATTTTGAATGCATGAGACGAGGGAAATAAATCAATGTATTTGATAGTTGACACTTGATAGTCCTCCCTAAGTTATCGATTCTCATGAATGTAGCACCATGTCATTGAACTATATTTTGTTATCACAGAAAGTTTGGGTAAATTTGATAAGACATCTAACATTCTACCGAAATTAATCAATCGCATTCCTGTGGGGACAAGGACAATAAAATGAGATATGTGGTACATACAGTAGTACCAACGAATATAGAAACAAAGAGGTTTTCCTAAATAGGAAAGTGTGCCACACGCACCTGTGAGAGAGACAGCATATTTCACATTCGATCTTTCACCTCCGAAAGAGTCACAGCGCCCTTACGTGCTATTGAAAGGTCCTTCTTCAGTGCCCCACAGATGCAGTGACATGCTTTAATATCCCTTTGCAGAATGACCTATTTCAAGCACTTAATTAATTTGCAAGGTTTTCCTTCAAAAAGGGTCCTGAGGTGCAATCTACACTGAAAAGTATGGTCCTTAATGCTTGCAAGATGGACCTACTGCGGACTGTTAACTTTCAAACTACCACTGACATGAGATCCACAACAAGTGAAAGGGTACAATTTACACAGACAGAATTGATTGCCAATTAGTATCTGTAAAATGTGGTTCAAGTCTTCAAGAATACAGTATTCATAGCAGTAGTGTGAGCTACAAACCAAAGAATTCAAAAAATGCGTAGAAAATAAAAAATGTTTAAGCGACACCACTGTAAGGACTGGGTCATTAGAATTATTCCCTAGATTTCAATTATTAATGAACTGCAGGATCCACATTGTAATAATGTAACTGTCCAAGCAATTTGTTTTTCAATTCCTAGAGATAAGTTGATTGTCGAGTCCTATAGGACTAAGGGACAGTAGAAACTCTTCTGCCATCAGCGAGCATTCAGCCAAGGGGCAGTGAGTCTTGATGACTTCTGAGGCAGATAAACAAAGAGAAACTGCCATGTATATAATATGAATGCAGACCAACCTAAAATTAACCCACATAATGAAATGGGTTCAACCTAATGATTTATAATGTTATCTATTAAAGTTGAATTTTGAATTTTCACTGAACAAACCAGCAAACAGTGATATAACAAACTAAAGAGTTAGAATCCAATATACAAAACAAAGGGAAAAGAAGAGTAAGTCAATACTAACAACTTCTACAATCTAAAAGAAAACACATATGCTTCTAAAATATAATTCACCACTGTAAAACACGATGATCAGAACCATGTTAGTTGTCAAGATTAAAATTTGTATAGGTGGATACACAACTACGGCATGGCAATAAGCTCATTTGGGAATAAAGCCATGGATTCAGATTTACGGAGTATATACACATTAAACACCATCCTAGTAGTAACAAAATAGGCTACCAAACAAACAACTAGATATAAGAACATAACAAAATTACCTGGAAGATGAACATCTTCTCTGGAGAGATAGATTTGGGAGTGAGGAAGGCAGCCCTAGCATTGTGGGTTTCAGGAGGAAGAGCACTGAGGAGCTACTCATCATAAGGTGTCCTGAAAACACCTTCTCTCCTACAAGCTGTCCAGCTCTTTCAAACCTAATTTCATAATTGTTGTACAGCCATAATTTCAGGGCTCTAATGGAGATAATTGATACTGGATTACATTTGTTAACATATAGTTTAAAGATCAAGCATTTTAAACTGATGTGATTGTAATTTAGGTAAAAAATGGATTGAAGTAAGGAGAATTGAGAATGAGACTAGAATTACCAGTTGTAGATGTTGTGGTCAGAGAGAGCCAGAACGGACAACAACGATGAGCCCAGTTTCTACTGCAACCTCTCAATCACTGTCGAATTTCTGTGAGATCACCGTCTTCGACTGTCAATTTTACGACCGGTTAGAGGCGTCTGGCTTCTTGACAGATTCTCCATTGTTGTTGTCAGTTGTCACTGATAGATTGCCAGGAGCTTTTCGTGAACAAAGGGAATAGAATCGGAGAAATTCAGGTAGGTGGTCGAATCGGAACGAGGATCCAGTGTCTGAGAAAACGGAAGTTAGGGAAGAGTAACAAAAAATTATGTGTTTTGAGAGAGGTTAAGACGTTAAGTACACTCTTTTAGAGCTATAATGACATGTGTCACCGCTTAATTCTTAATCCCAGACTAATGGTTTGGTGTGACCGTGTGAGTAAATAATGCATATTTGTTTTAAGTTAATGTAACAAGTCCTAACGTTTTTACATGAGATTTAAAAATAACATTGAAAACGAGTGTCTATTAAACTTGACAGTTAGACATGTTTAAAAAGTCATGTTCTACCATATTTGCTTCATCAACATGTATAAGTTTCACAGATCGATTTAATTGATGTGAGCTATGTCATTGGATGGAGCTAATGAATATGACATTCCAAGTACGTTTTACTTAATTTGAAAGATTATTATAGTAGCGATGAAGCCAATATTGTGAGTAGATGCATTTTTTTGGGACTTGAACTCGAGACCCTAAGCTAAGCTGGAACAACTACTTATTAGTTCACTCATGCGCTTGATGGTTACTCTATTGTATTTTGGGATGGTTTATAAAAATAATATACATGTTTATAATACACACGCGAGTTTGTTGTTTAGACGTCAGACAGATGATAAAATTTACATGACGTGTCAATATCAAATGATAGATCACCGCATGTGCCTCCCACGTAACAAAAACTTATATGAACTCATCTAGTGGCTCCTTTAGAGAGCATATCTCGAGGCCAACGTGCAGGGACACCCAGAGACCGCGGGTCTCCAGCTCCGACCCGACACTACCTCCCTTCATAGGGGCACGTCATCCCATACTAACAAGTTTTCGTAACTCAACCATGTACAATAGTATAGCATCAAATTTGGCCTTTCTCCCACAACTTCTCACTATATACTTGCCGACTTACGCGCTTATCCACCGTCTCACTGTAACATGCATCCCATTTTCCTTGAAGTTAAACCACTTAAATTTCCAAGTGCAGTATTGAAATATCCAAACCGCGACCGCCCATACCAACTCATGATCACGTGATTTTCAGCATCTATGTTACATTCCTGTACACGCCCAGACATTGGTTCTCTGTTTTCATCACATCTCGAGGGTAGTAACCATAGAGATTGATGTACTTTTCATTACAATGTTCTTATCTCCTCTAAAAACCACCAAAAGTTTGTGCTTTAGCTCATAAAGGTTGAGTAGAGGCTCGTGCAACATGGGAATCGAAATTCACAATCCTAATTTTCACTCGTGCTATATACTTATCCAGAATCCAACGACCAACTTGCATGCTTTCTTTACATTTTCCATAAGCCTATAAATTGATGTTCATTTATCACTCAATTCCATCAAACAAAACACAATGAAAACACTCTCCGTTCTCTGCTTTCTCTTCTGGTCCTCGCAGCTGGTCCTCGCCGTCTCCGGCGAGCAATGCCACCCAGCCGACAAGAAAGCTCTCTTGAAAATTAAGCTCGACCTCAACAACCCTCCCGTCCTCGCCTCATGGAAACCCAACACCGACTGTTGCACATGGTCCTCCGTCCAGTGCCTCCCACCGACCTACCGTGTCAACTCCCTCATCATCGACACCGCCGCCGTCAGCGCTCAGATTCCGGCCTCCGTCGGCGACCTCCCCTATCTCACGACCCTCACCTTCCGCAAACTCAACCTCACCGGAACCATCCCACCGGCCATCACCAAGCTCAAGCTCCTCAGGCTCATTATGTTCAACTGGAACCACCTAACCGGTCCGGTGCCCACCTTTTTAAGTCAACTCAAGAACCTCGAGACTCTTGATCTCTCCAACAACCACCTCACCGGCTCAATCCCACCGTCCCTCTCCCTCTTACCCAAACTTGGCTCGCTTTTCTTGGACAACAACCAGCTCGCCGGGCCCATCCCGGAATCTTTCACCATGCACGGCAAAACCCCGTATCTTTTCTTGTCCCACAACCAACTTTCCGGCAAGATACCAACTTCTTTGGGAAACCTCAACTTTCTAACGGTAGATTTGGGGTACAACAAGCTGGAAGGGGACGCGTCTTTCTTGTTCGGCAAGAAAGAGGCGACGGAGGCGATTCACCTTTCATGGAACAAGTTGAAGTTTGATCTGTCGAAGGTGACTGAGTTTCCTCCGAACTTGGTAACCCTAGATATTTCACACAACAACATTGTGGGGAGGCTTCCGGCGCAGCTGACTAAGTTGCCGAGGTTGCAGTTTTTTAACGTTAGCTATAACCAGCTGTGCGGCCGGATTCCGGTGGGCGGGGAGCTGAACATGTTTGATAAATATTCCTTCTTCCATAACAAGTGTTTGTGCGGTGCTCCGCTTGATGCATGCAGCAAATGATATTTGCATCCGCGCAGTGCACTGATCAGTATTGTTCTTCCTAGTTAAGTTTTTGTGTTTGTACCAGTAGAAGAGGAAATTAATAAATTATTAATGTTTTTATGGCTAGCACTTGATTCTTTCTATTTCAGATCTTGTACCATGGGGAACATTATTCACAAAGTGCTCAAATGATGATAGATTAAAAAAAAAACAAAGTGCACAAACTTTCATTGTGAAAATATAAAAAACAAATAAGAAAAATTGCATGTGTTAAAATGAAAATGTCTAGACCAACATTAAAAATTAATTTTGTGCACCTAAACATTATTCTCAAGAATAATGTACATTATTCCCTGTTGCATAATTTTATGATTTACAAACCAGGAGCAAATCTAGTGGTTTTGGTGATGTGTCCTGTTTTGTTTTTGTTTTTTCATAAGCAAAAGTACTAATGTACATTAATAAAGATTTTGAGGTGAGAACAAAGTATATACACCCAAAAAACAGATCACACGACTAAAACCAAATGGGATACAATTCTGAAGCGAATCAGTTGATTGGGTTTGAAACCCAGATTAAGAGAGGCCAAGTGTTGGGCTCTATTGATGCCCTAAACTTCGCAATCACAGTCAGGTAAGACATGTTCTGTATACGCGCAAGAGTTGAAGATGACGAATCAATTTACTTGTTGAAGACGAGATTATTGCGGGAGAGCAACATAGACCAGAGTGTGATATGGCAAATGGGATCCCAGACTTTTTTATGAGAATCTGTTTTGTTAATAGTACTTTCATGCATGTTGAAACACTGAAAGAGACTTAAATGGATTGACTTGACCTCAATATGGAAGAACTTACATATGAGGGCTGAAATGGGAAGAGAGCAAAGAGTGTAACAGCTGCAAGAACACATATCCCACAATACACTAATGCAAGATTGTGAAATTAATGACACAATTTCTGAAATGTAATTATGTGCAGTCTTATATAGAGACCATTAATTGTGCCTATCAAAAAAAAAAGAGACCATTAATTGTATTAACATATATATTATGAAGTTGCAGTACATTTCATTATTAATTGTGATAAGAAAAAAAAAGAAATTTGAGTACCTACAACATACTTATCTTGCATCTTATTTGTGTATCTTGTTGCACATTCATATCTATCTATAATTCCAAGGTTCACAAACATTTCATGAGGAGAAATGCTGAGGAAAAGAAGGAATTGAATCATGACTTGCATATAAAGAGTGTCCTCATAGCTGCTTTTCTTTATTACTCTTCTGCAAATGAGCATGAACTCGCTGGAAATTCAAAACCGCCCAAACCAAGTGCCACAGACCAATCTTAGGCCACAGAGCCGCCGGAGAATACAGAAGACAATTGTTGGTTTGCCACAGGAGAAAGTTGCTGAGCCTAGTCTCTCCCGACGTTCGGATCAAAACATCCACCTCCGGCGCCACTGCCATGCGCATATGCGTCTCAATATCCACCAATTGTATGACATTAGTACATTCTTCCACACCCCCAATCCCAAACCCGCCTTGGCGTATCTCACCAATCCTGCATTTGCAGGATCGTTTCACCGAATGCACAATCTCCTCCGTAGAAGTATAGGCCATACAGATTAGAAGCTCAATCTTGGTATTATTGGCACTGACCTTCATGACCTCCTCAGCAGCTTCTCTGAGGGGATCACCCAAGAGCTTCAAATTCCCCATGAAATGGACCTTGATGCCATATTGGTGCATGATGCTGTCAGCTTCAAGAAGTCCTTGAATCTTCTCCAACATGAGGTCCATCACGCGCTGGACAGTCTCGGGTTTTCGCCTGAAGTTGTCGATGCTGAAGGCGTAGACCGTCATATACTTGACCCCGAGTTCATAGCAGTACTTGAGAATGGACATGAGAGCCAAGAAGCCGGCTCTGTACCCATCGGCTTCTTCCAAGTCCATTTTCTTGGCGTACCTTCGGTTCCCGTCAAGAATGAAGGCGACATGGTTTGGAATTGGACCTTTACAGAGGATTTTAAACACCCATTCCCTCATAAACCTACTGAAATTACCAAGAACCTGGACTGCTCTGTTACCATATTCTTTGTCCATTTTTCACTAATCTAGCAACCAAAGATATGTAATACAAATGGAGTCAAACAAATTAGAATTCATACAAAAATGGAAAGTTACTACATAGATATAATCAAACATAAAAACCTGCGAGTGGCACAAGAATGCTCAAACAGAGACCAGGAGATTCGGAAACTTATGCAGATGGGGACTTTTCAACCTCCTATACATGATTTCATAGGAATTGAACAAAATGAAACTTTAGACAAAACTGTCAACGTTAAAAAATCTCATACAAAAAAGATGGCTGTGGTTAAGGCAATCCAAAGACATTTAGGATTAATTTATGGACATGCCAAAGATGAGCCCATTAAAGATGCATGATTCCGCTTATCTAGCGAGTAGGTGAGGAACTTGTTGAGAAATTTAAAAGTTTTAGGGACTGAACTTGAACGTAGTGTGAAGGGCTGGGCATGTTTTGGGGCGGACCGGAAAAATGGTCCGGTCCGGACCGGAAATAATGGATTCGGTCCAGTCTTCGGTGCATTACTCTTGTACTCATTCGGTCCGGTTCATGGACTGGTTTACTGGTACGGTATTCAGTCCAAATAATATCAAAAATCCGGTTTGGTCCGGGTTTGGACCGATGCCCAGCGATGCGTGACAAATATATATACTAAGCGCAAGTTTGGTAAATATATATCGCTCATGCAGCCCATTTCAGTTTTCAGCAGCATAAATGTATGGAGATGGAGTAGTTTTGTTTGGTATAAAAGTTAGGCCAAATCTTCTGCTCAGGTCTCCTCTTGGCCTCAAATTTTTTACATAGCTCTTGTGCACGTTGTGTACAAATATTTTAGGGTTACTACACTTGAAACTTTAAGTTCGCTTTTGACTAGTGGAAACGTCGCTCATATGATAGTAAATATAGCAGTCAAAAAATTAACAAGAAATTGGTTTGGTCTTTTCATTGGCTTAAACTTGCTTAGATACTTTTCAACATCAATTTTATTATTCGATTCTTCAACACCTCGAATACAAGAAAATCTCAAACCTCAACCATAAAATCTAATCTAGTCAAATATTTATAGAATTCTCACACAAACTGAGAACGGGCTACTCCGCCTGTTTTGTGTTTTGTGACTCTCTCAAACTCTTGTTAGCCTTACGAGTAACTAGTATTTTGCGCATTACATTGTATTTATACTAGAAGAATGTAGAAAAATAGAAAGCCTAATTACAGCTAAAAATTGACAAAACGAACTTTCGAAAATTCTAATATGATATGGTGCATAACCGTTCATAGATAGTGAACGGTCGTGCATGCGATATAAGCAATTTAAAAATATTCTTTCCTAAAGGTGACCTTGTTAATAAACTTTCCAAACAATATTTAAGAGAGAAGAAATGCTCATATGAAATGCAAAAAAATAGTTCGAGAGAAAAGTCTGTATTTAAGAAGCAAAGTGTGATCACATACATGAAAACGTGAGTTTATAACTTGTACAAATGGTGGCTCTAAATTGATATAATTTTATAGGGTTATTTATTTTTGCCTCCTCTGGATTGCTCACTTTTATTGTTATAGCCCCTGCCTTATTTCGCCTATGGTTTTACCCCTTAAAGTTTTCGTTGTTTTTTATTTTAACCCAACTGACCTGCTATAACAGGTGATGAA
>JAYMTF010005907.1:0-10964 GCA_036897485.1 Pelargonium nanum | reverse complement strand
AAACCGACAAGCATCACCCCTGCCAATGACCCATTTCATGCTAGCCGAGCCAATCAATTCCACAAACCCTGGAATGTTCTTTAAATACAGCAAAGATTTTAACACAGGAGACGAGTTTGTAGCACACAAGCTTTCCAGCGACCAAGCATGTAAATCCCAACCATATTTGGCGCATAATACGGCCTTCCAATAAGATGTCGGTTGAGTCGCAAACCTCCACCACCATTTTGCTAAAAGGCTCACATTTGCAAGGTGAATTTGACGAATTCCAAGACCTCCATGTGATCTTTTCGCCAAAACTTGTTGCCATTTAACTTTGCAAAATCCTCGGTTTGAGCTACCCGACCACAAGAAACGCCGTTCAATTGATTCAAGCAAATCAATTACCTTTTTTGGCGCCTTAAATAATGACATATAGAAGAGAGGGAGGGATGTGAGGGCTGAGCGAATAAGCGTCACACGTCCCCCAAGTGAAAAATACTTGGATTGCCAAAAAGCAAGACGCTTCTTATACTTCTCAATAATACCGGTCCACGAACTCGCTAGTCTCGGATTGCACCCTAATCGAAACCCAAGATACGTGATTGGAAAGAAAGCTACCTGGCACCCGAGTATCCGAGCCAATCTTTCTGAGCAATCCGAAGTAATAGAAATTCCAATAAATTTTGACTTATTGAAATTTATAGTTAGCCCCGAAGCCATTTCAAATCCGCGCAAAACACATTTTATGTTCGTGATTGAATTTGCTGAGTCCGGGTCTTGAATAAATAATACAGTATCATCAGCAAATTGGAGGTGCAAAATCGAAATATTACCATACCCCGGAACAAACCCAAAGATTCAGCGCGGCCAAGAAGCAAATGAAGTGCTTCAGCGACTTGATAAAGAGAAAAGGCGAGAGTGGGCAACCCTGTTTAACGCCTTGCGAATTCCAAAATTCTCGGGAGGGAGAACCATTTATCAATACCGAAAGAGAGGACCTCAGACAACAACGAACCCAAAACCTAAACTTTCTTCCGAAACCCATAGAAATCAGGCAGAACTCTATGAAATCTCAATCAAGTCTATCGAAAGCCTGCTGAAAATCTAATTTAAGGACAGCCGAGGGGACATGGTTTGAACGAGCAGAATGAATAACCTCTCCCGCTATGAGCACACTATCAAGCAATTGACGGTCTTTAATAAAAGCGCTCTGAGATTCGCTTATAAGATCACCACTATAAAGACGTAGCCGCTTTGCTAACAATTTGGACACAATTTTATAAGGCGCTGTGACCAAACTTATGAGTCTAAAATCAATGAATCCTTGTGGGGATGCAACTTTCGGTATGAAAGAGAGCACGTCGGATTGAATTACGTCCCAACAAGTCTGATAAAAGAAGAGGCTAAAACCATCCGGCCCCGGTGCCCGAGAGCCATCAAACTCAAACACGACTGACTTTAACTCATCAAGAGTCACAGGTCTCTCGATGTCATCTCTCGCAGCCGGCTGCAATTTGCGAATTTGTAGCTCCTCAAACAACACACGATCATTGGACCCGGAGTTCTGTTGGATTGACTGAAACGTTCTGGTGCTTTAGTTTTGTTTTCTTGGAGGTCCTACGTTTCACAATGTAGTAGGAGGCAACAATGGTACAATTATAGTTTCTGTTTGGTTGTAGTTTCTATTGAAGCATGACTATAATACAATTATAATAGATGTTGTTCGAGCCTTGTGATTTATGTTTTTGATTTATTTAGGCTTGTGAACAGGTTTAAGAATCATACTCGTTCATATATGAGTCTTTTGATTTATGTTCAAGTGAGTGAATTTTATGGTTTTGCTTAATTGTATTATTTCACTATTTGTAGTTTAGAAATGTTGAGGTCTATGATTGCAGTTCTAAATTGCAATAAAATGAAAGCACAACAGTATCAAACGGTAATGTAAAAGCCTAATAACAACAATAAAAGTCTTTGGTTGCAATTTTGAAAATTGCAATCATAAAGCCCAAAATTGCGGCCCATCATATCAGCCGCGTGGGCTGATACTGCGGAATGGGCTACCGCAGTCAATATTATGGGCTGCGGGTATGGACCTTTGTTTTGCAGTTCAGAACTGCAACCATAAACCTTATATGTACTACCAATACGTACTAAATACGAGTTTTAAAAAGTAACAATATTAAATTATGTTTAATATTTTTATATATTTAAAAGTAATATATGGTACTTATTTTGAAATTACTAAACAAAAAAATGATGAGAATCTCATTATAGTATATAAAAATAATTTGAGAGTCGATTAGGGTTTTTGTTCGGCTACGGAGATTTCAGAGCGGTGGCAGTCTCTTGAATTTACATATATCAAAATTGCGATCTTTCTCGTTTAGATAGCGAGTTCTTGCTCTGATAGCAAGTTTAGGTTTTGTTAGGGTTTATTTGTTGAGTGGCGGCGTAGATTCGCAGTAGCTTTTCTGGTTGGTGTGCGCGCAGGGCGGCAAGAGGTAGTTGCAGAGAAGAAGAAGGTGGCCTGGAAGGTGGTGATTTGGTCAGAGTCATCAGATCAGCTTTCGAGTTTGTTGTCGGATCAGATGGCATACACGATGATGACGAGAGGCGGTTGGCAAAACACTCCACGTGGTCGGCTTAAACTTCAAATGCAATCATTGTCAATTGTTCGTGCTTCTCAGGCTAGAGGGGGAGGATTTCAATGCCTTCAACTTGATTATTCAGGTTGACAAGGAGAAATCTAGTGCCTTTGGTTTAATTATTCTTGATGTTTTAGCCATTGCGGCTAATGTCAATTTTCTATTTTCGAGTTGGTCTGCGAATCGAGTGGCCCACGAGTTAGTTAGGTCTTCGGTCTCTTTGTCAGGCTTATTTTTGTTATCGTCCAATTTGAAGTAATAAAATATTAGCTTCTTTTGTTTTCAAAAATGAAAAAGTTACATATTCACATGAAAAATTCATTCCATCAACATATAGTATTGATTTTATTTTATATGAAACACATTAGTTTTCATCAATATGACAATAATCATTATTTCATTGAAAATCTTTGAATGAACATTTGACTGTGTAGAAATTAATTGAAAATATTTTACTTTTGAGATCAAATATGATATGTTGAACTTAAATATAAATTATTATTACTATAACATTCACATTTATGTTATTTTTTCTTCTTAATTTTAATTGATTACGTTATATAATTCAAATGAGTTAAGTGTCATACATGATTTATATGAACTCATGAATATAAATAATGTGAATTATAATCTTCAATTCAATTAGAAATGACATAATTTTGAATTTAAAAGATGATGGGTTGAATAAAAGTTTTAAATATTAATCTCAAACAAAATTGATGATATTTTAAAAAATAATTACGTTATTACTACAAATTAAAATAAGTGATTTTGATACTGAAACTATAATTATATTGTTTGAAACTAATTTGTTGTTACTCTTATTTTTGTTTGCTATTAATTTTTACAATTCAAACAAGTTCAAACTAAATTTCAGACGAACTCTTCAATAAAATTAATAATATATCATCATTTCAAGTTTTTATTAGCCCATGCAACACACGAGATTTTCACAAGTGAAGATGAAAGAATGTTGAAATCAATGAAAGGTTAGTTGGTACTGTCACATTAAAGAAAGCGAAAAGGTGACCCGCGGGTGACCAATGAGCTTAACCGGATAACATGATAAACCCCCTATCCGGCCTCTGCTTCACATCCCACTCTCAATTTCAGTCCCAAAACCCCCACAAATTCCCATTCGATTCGCTTCAATATCTTCTCTTCTCTGCGACTCAAGCAACCCCACGAAAATGGCTTCTCTATCTTCTATAATGGCTCAACCCAATCTCCTCCACCACCACTCCGCAAAACCCATCACAATCCAGCCAAACCACTCCTTCCAAATCCACATCAACCATAAATTCGCGCCCGCTTCTCTGTTTCTGACCCCCAAACTCTGCAAAACAAGGCTCTTTGTCGCCGCCCAAGATACAACCGTTTCTGCTCCGGGGGAGGAGCGAAAACTATATGTTGGGAACATCCCGCGAAAACTTAACAGCGACCAGCTAAGGAAGCTTGTCGAGGAACATGGAGCTGTTGAGAAAGCTGAGGTACCGATAGCTTGTTTCTCGTAAATTTTCAAAATTGTGTTTCTGTATCAGCACATTTTGGCGAATTTTGCACTCATTGTTTGTTGGTTGGTGAGATGGGAGAAAAAGTTTATCTTTTTTCATATGGGTTTTCACTTAGGTTACTGTTTGGTTTGTGTGTTTGTATGTATAGGCTTCTTTGCAAGAGCATTCCATGGTGTTTAGGAATATGTAATTACCAAATGATGGTATAAATTAGCAATATGTAATTTTCATAATGTGGCAGACACTTGTTGTTCATGAACCTTGCATAACCTTTTAACTATTATCTTTTTGAGCTGAAAACACCTTTGTGGAGTAGCAGATGCAGTATCTGTTACTGTTACTGTTACTGTTACTGTTACTGTTACTTCATGGTTAACGTGGAAGAGTATCAAGTCTTTGGAATGAACCGGTGGTGTTAATTGACATCTGCCACCAGTCCTAGATATTTGAGCTGAAAACAACCCATATTGGTGGGGGATGGAAGAGCCATCCCCACGTTTTCCTGTATCCTGATGTTGTAACATGTTCTAAAACCGCTTTAATTATGGTTCATGTCAACTTGCATTTTAGCTGGAGAATCTACGAGCAGTGTATAGCCAATGGCTTATGTAACATCTTCACCATTCAACCTAATTTGACTCGGGCCAATTGCACATCATTGTGCCCTTTCGTCCTTTGAAGCAATCTCTCAGCCTTTGTGTTACTAATTTATCATGGCTCTTGCTACTGAATTGTTTGTTGTGGGTGGGGATTAAATATATATGTTTTTAATTCTTGTGCTGTAAATGCGAACTAGTCAACATGAAGGGAGTAGCCATTGAGAAGTGAATTGGACAGATGTAGCTCAGTGAGAGAGGTGTGTGTCTGGGTGGGGTGTTTATCTCTTGTATAATTTGAAATTTGACATAACCTTCTGTCTATGGCTTATTTTTTTGTAGGTTATGCTTGATAAGTATTCTAAAAGAAGCCGTCGGTTTGGATTTGTTACAATGAAGACTGTTGAGGATGCACAAGCAGCTATAGAGAAACTGAATGGCATTGTAAGCATTAATGTATTTTATATGACAGGAAATACTCAGCGACATATTATCAACATTATTATGTATCATGTATATATTGAAGGAGAAGGATTGACGAGGTCCATCTGTTTTCCAATGACAGGAAATTGGAGGACGTCAGATCAAAGTAAACATAACTGAAAAGCCTTTAACACCAGTGGATCTGTCAGTTCTTCAGGCTGAGGAATTCATTGACAGCCCTCACAAAGTTTATGTGGGAAATCTTGCAAGCACAGTGACCACTGAAACTCTCAAAAAGTTTTTTTCAGAGAAGGGAAAGGTTCTTAGCGCAAAGGTTTCACGGACCCCTGGGACCTCAAAATCCAGTGGGTTTGGTTTTGTTTCATTTTCTTCAGAGGAGGATGTGGAAGCGGCTATCTCATCTCTTAATGATGCTGTAAGCTTCTCTTGCCTTGTCCCTTCTGATACGTTTATATGAAAGATTGAGATCTAAAATGGTGCAACAAGCATGCATGAGTTCACATTCCTGATTTTGATCCATATTTAGATCAGTCTCATCCTAGTCTCTTCATTCCTTGTCATGATATCCTTCTTGTGACTTGTGAGTAGACCTCACTATCATAAAATTATAAAAAGTCAAACAAACATTTAAAAATGATCCGTTATGTATTTTCAGTATCATCCTAGTATATCTAACTTGTTTATCTGTTTATATAATATCCTTTTTGACTAAAAAACATGTATAACTTGAAATCTTTTAAATGTGTCCTAGAATACATGATAACGTTTCACTTCTGTCCATTTGCAGTTACTGGAAGGGCAGAAGATTCGTGTGAACAAAGCCTAGTTACGTCGGCTTGGAGAGGACTGTAGTTTGTATCCATTGTAGTGAAAAGGAGAACTTTCGCCAAGATAGATGTTTAAATTCAAAAAACATTCGGAACGAAAATTTGTTTTTTTTTTTTGGGATGAAAGTTTGTACTTAGGTTTCATTGTAATTTACTAATTTTAGCTTTTCTTGGAATGTCATGAAATGAGGAGGCTTGTTTGTTCTCCATCTTTCCGCAATTGTAGTCATGGGATGGAGTTGGAGACCCACATTAAATATGAGTTTTTCCTATATTCTTATCCTAAATAATGTTGATATTTGTGTACTATTTACCACCCATGGGACAATTTAATGATTCAATCATCATAAGGTCTCTATTTTAGAAGAAAAAATGTTGATCATTGTTTTTTTTTTCGGAGGGTGTTCACTTTTTAGACCATTCACCAAAGGGAGAGGATTCTTGCATGTACCCTAAATGCATGTAGGCTGATGTGGCGTATTTTTAGCCACAAAATCATTCTTCCTCTCTCCAAAACTTTTGGGGTCCCACCTAAAAAACCTGTAATATACATGCATGTAGGCAAATGCAACAATCATTTACATAGAATTTCTTTCTGTATTGATGAATGATGACTACAATTCTGGGATTTCCAATTCAAAATTCTATGATTTTCTACCTATTAGGTTTCCAAGACTTGCACTGTTTGTAATCAAATAATAACATTTCTATAATTTTATTCATACATTTGCAATTATATTAAATGGTCAGAGAAACAGGACATGCATCTTTACTAATTTAGTTTTATTTTATAATTTAAAAATACCTCATTAGCTTTATTACAATTTTACCCTTTAATTTCGTTATCAGTATGGGAGAAAACAGGGTTATTTGGGTAACATGATAAAATAATCAATTTCACTCAAATTGGCGCCATTTTTCGTTTCGCGCGCTAAAAATCCCCATTAATTCAAAACCCTAACCCCACTCCCAGACACTGAAACTAGCCGGATTAAAAAAATTCTGCTTTCTCTCAATCTAGAAAGAGAAAGATAAAATTCTCTCTCTGCAAGCTTACATCAAGATACAGATTCAATTCTCTAATCAGAGAAGAAGAAGAAGAAGAAGAAGAAGATGTTCTATTCGCACACCTTTTTGGCAAAAAAAGGGCCGTTGGGCACAGTATGGTGCGCGGCTCATCTGCAACACAGGCTCAAGAAGTCTCATTATACCTCCACCGACATCCTCTCCACTGTTGGTCTGTTCCTTTCTCTCACCCATTTTCCAAGCTTTGATTTTTTTGTTTAGTTTTTATCAATTTTTTCATGTTCCTCTCCTTTTCTCGTGGATTTGGGTTCAATTACATAATTGGGGGTTTTGGGTTCTTTGTTAAAAGTATTTTTTGGGTGTTTTTTCCAGTCATTTCCCAGGTTATGCTTGTTAATTGCATGATTTGAATCTACCTGCATTGAATTGAAGCTTTATATGGAGGATACAATTAGTAGTAGGTAAAAAGGGCCTTTTTTTTTTGTCCATGTTGTCTTAATAAGAAGGTTCCACAAAGATTTTTCCATCTTTTAATGAATTGATAGTTGTGAAATGGAAAACAGAAAATTAAGTTAATTTTATATCTCTTAGATATGTATCTAGAAAAAATTGTAATATTGCTTCTTGCTAAACTGTATTGTTTTTGGAAAAATGAGTTTGCCAACTTTTTTCTCATTATAAAGTAATGAGGCTATACGTGAAGGTCATAACTCATAACTTTTGGGTGGTTGATTGACTGAGTTTTCCACGGGACCTGTGGAGTCTGTTTAGTTTATCTGTTTTTCTCATATAAGATCTTACATTCAGAAAGCTTTTAATGATGAAACTTCTGACAATCTTCTATTAATGTTGTTTCAGATGAAATCATGTATCCAAAAGTCCCAATTGCTTTAAGAATGTCAGGTCATCTACTACTAGGTGTTGTTCGTATTTATTCCAAGAAAGTTGACTATTTATTCCAAGATTGCAATGTTGCTTTGGCTTGGTTAAGAAAAGCCTTCAGTTGTATTGAAGTTAATTTACCAGAGGATGCGAGACAAGCTCCAATTCAATCTATCACTTTGCCAGACACATTTGAACTTGATAACTTGGAGTTGGACAGCAGCATATTCGAGGGGTAAAGTTAATTGATTTAGTTTTCTTATTTACTTCTTTGGTCTGTCCTTAATATAAAGATAACAAAATTATTTTTATTATCAGGAATGATGACAGTCACCTCAGAAGCCCAGAGGATATAACGCTCACAGGTTAAGTAACTGAATTGCTGATTAGTCTTACAACAATTTCTCTTCTCTTAGTTTTATTTATTAACATGTGCTATTCATGGAGATGCAGATCAAATTCCTGTTGGAACTGATCCTTACATAGCCATAACTTTTGATGAGGTTGAGCATTTTTTCTTTCAAACTCGCATCATTGTCTACTGTCATTTCCATATCTTTTTATATTCAGTTCTTGGATGCTCAAGTATTACAGTCGTACTATTGCCTAATATAAGCTTTGGATTTTATAGGATATTGTTATGGGATTTCCACAAGAGGAAGAGGTTCCTGACTCTGGTGTCAAGCCAATGGAGGAAGAGTATGTCATTCTCTTCTCTTGATAGTCTCTTTGGTGTGTGACATATGTCTCTTAAAGTGGTGTAACAGTTTTGTGTCTGTTCATAATTACAGTGTGCTCCCACAGCCTGTAGATGGTAATGTGGGTTTGAGTGATCCAAGTCTAAGTATGCAGACAGGAGCTCCAGTGGATAGTATTTTAGATTGCCACTACCCTAGTCCAAATCAGACAGAAGTGCTTAATCCGACAGAACAAGATCCTGGTCCAGATAATCAGACAGAACAACAAAGTACACTTCCAGTGGACTCTAATTTGGGTATTCAAGATCCTGGTCATAGTAATCAGACAGAAGTACTTGATGCGAGATTGAATGATGGCAGCTCACCTCAAAATTTTCCAGAAATTGAGGTTATGAGGGATGCTGTACATGATTTTCACTCGGAGAATATTCCTCCAGTGTATCCAGGACAAGGGCATGACACAGCAGAAACAAACAGGACCTTTGGCCAAGTTATGCCTGAAAAGGAAAGCCCTTCTAATATGGAGGACATGTTGGCATCTGGAGAACAGTCTCTACCATTTCAGCAACATTCACAACCTCCACCGGCTTCTGCTGCCTCACCAGATGGTCCTGTGGCATTTGATATAAATGCTTCATTTGGTGGGTACATAAATCTTCCATTGTATGATATAATGGTCACGTACTCTACTATGCCAGAATGTCAATGTGTTCTCTTATTACAGGTCATGTTTCACCTGAACTGGCAATTCAATCATCTCCACCTGTTGAGCGACCTCAAGCCAGACCAAGGAAGAGAAGGCTACAGCTCTTTGATTCTGAGGCAATAACTTTATCAAATAAGTATGATTGATCAAACAAACTTCATCTTTTCTGTTCTATGTGTTTCAGACTTTTTTTTAACTGATTTAGAATTTGGGTTTTGTAGGTTCATGAAGAAGGCACTCAATGATTCTAGTAATTTGTTGCGGAAGAGGAAGAATGCCCCTTGCTCCGCTTTGGATGTATGGAGGTTGAAGACATTAAGAAAGGATAAGTTGTTTTATGAGCCCTTAATTACCGGTGTGTGGGATCTTAACTTGTATTTGTTCTTAATGATTTCCAGTCACTTTGAGGAATTAATCTCATGACTCAAGAATATGGATGGTTTTTTTGTTACAGGGCTGTCTGCAGAACTCTGTGATATTTACAAGGACTTGTCTGCTACACATCCCCATTTGGTTGAGGAAACTCTATCAGAGCCTAGAGTTGTAGAAACTCCTACGGTTGCAAGTGAAGCTTTTGCACAGCCTAGTGTTGCAGATGCTCCAGCAAGTGATGCATTTCCACAGCCTAGTGTTCCGCAATCTCCTGCTGCTCCACCTGGAGCTTGTATAGAGCCTGGGGTTGCGCAATCTCCTGCTCCTCCAGTTGAAGCTTTTCAAGATCCTGAGGTTGTCCAATCTGTTGCGTCAACTGAAGCTTACCCAGACCCTGACATTGCTAGGTCTCCTGCTCCTATGCCTGAAGTTGACATGGACATTGAGCATCTTAGACATGATGAAGGCCCTATTGGCAGCAATATAATATCCGAGTTTATGCCTTCTTCTAGAAGAGATGACTGGACTCCTATCTCAGCTAATATTTTTGGGTCAGGGATGGAGTCCCAGGCGGGAACATCTACTGCAACTGAAATGATGTTCACGCCTAGTGTTGCTCCATCGACTGGACCTCATGGGTCTGAACTGGAAACACCAATGACATTTTCAGAGGACCGAATTGGTGGAGGAAGCACTCGTCTTTCTGATATTCCTGAGTTGCATTCTGCTGAAGCTGAAGTAAGTTCTTATTTCATTTGCGTGCAATTTTTCATTTTTTTCTTCTTCAGAGAAGGCTTGGTTGCTGATATGACGACACTTCCTTTACTTTCAATTATACATTACAATGTATTTGATGCAACTAGCATTAGATTCATATTGCTTTAAGACTTTTGTGGTATTTGGCTGGCGGATGTATTGATATATTGCTCGATAAAATCTTAGAGTTCAATGTTGGCTTTGCCTCAATTTTTGTGGTGCTTATGAAGTGCATTATAGAAACTAAAAGTATAGTGTTTCATTTATACTATAGAAACAAACAGTTAATCTTAGCCTTGCCTTAGTCTTTTTAGTTAAAACTTGACCTCCTTATTGTAGAGGATTATTAAGACATGATCATATAGTCTTTTATCATGTTTTACTTCATTTACTAGATGGCATCTTAGTGAAGTCCTGCTAATTATATTCTAGTACTCTCCTAGAAAAACTACTTTTAGTTAAAACTTGACCTCCTTATTGTAGAGGATTATTAAGACATGATCATATAGTCTT
>JAYMTF010005906.1:0-10967 GCA_036897485.1 Pelargonium nanum | reverse complement strand
CAGCTTCTGCTATACGATATAATCTGATAAAAATATCTAAATTTCTATCGGGAGCAAATTGCGCCTAGGTAAATCCGAGGATGGCGTATTCACTTTAAGTCACGAATGTTCCTTACAAGGGACGTTGTGTACAAGAGCGGGCTTGGGTTACTAAACTTGAACACACTATACTTTGGTAGAACATTTAGTCCATTGTACTCATAGACATCATTTACATCCCGATTCACGCTCATCTCCATCCGTGTACTACATTCTCTACTTTCTCTTTTTGGCTTCCACTTCGTTTCTTTTATTATTTGCATGCTTGTTCCATTTCACACACACAACAATTCTCCCGTAATTATTTATTGCTTTCTCAGTTAGTTAGACTACAACTAAGTCCACTTCTAAAAACGCCTCAAGTTCCATGTGGATACGATACTCGGACTTCGTATATTACGAGGTCGACACCGGTATACTTGCCAGAGCCGTATCAGATTGGAAAAATGGCCCAGACCTAAGGAATTCGGTCCAATATTTTTATAATTATTTATTTTCAAATTATATATTTTAAAATGTATTATGATATGCATGTTTGACTCGGGTCAAAGAAAACACACTAGAATGCTTTGTCGTCTTGCCCACTTAGTTAGGGAATTTCCTAAGTGTTATAAATTTCTCTAAGTCTCAAGTTCTCAAGTCCAAGTCAGGGTTCGATGTTACGAGGTTGGGTCGCGTCTTGATTCAAGCCTGGGACCTGCGCGAAGACAACACACCAAAGAACGGGGTATCCAGGACGCCGCCTCAGGCGTGAGAGTAAGATCTCAGCCGGAATACACGAAGCTCTAGAGAGCGTTTTAGAGAGAGAAAGCTAGAAAGATAAGTGAAAATGTGTAATAAATGCCATACTCTCTCTTACCAAGAGAAAAGTATTTATACATTTACCAAATTGTCGCCACGTGTAGACATGTGATTGACTGGTTGGTGAAGTGGAGTTCACTTTGGATCCCACTTGAGGCGTGGACTTCTCGCCCCCCCGGGCGCATTGCTCGTGTGCACCAGGCGTGTTCGAAGGCCCCCGTACGTGTCGGGATGTTCGTCAGAATCTTTGTGAGCCTCTACCGCGCGGGGTAGCGTCCTAAGGTCTCAAACACATTGTGCATTTCGCTACATGTTTGGTGTGTTTCATGGTTGAGGAGACCGAGGTAGGGGTGATGTTGTTCTTGTACCCGTGTTGACATACCAGACCCGTGTGGGCGTACCAGAACCGTGCAGACGTACCGAACCCATGCGGGCTTATCGGACCCGCGCAGACGTACCACCCGAGACCCGTGCGCGCGTACCAGAATCGTCGCGCATACCAGACCCTTGCGCGGACCGGTGCTTCTCCTTGTGTCTGTTCCAAGTAACTAAGATGAAGTTGGCACGTTTCATGGTTTGGATTTGAGGCTTGGAGGATGAAGGCGTGAAGAGGTCGGTCTTGTGCATGGAGCATGTGAGTGTTTTGGGCATGACTCCTATCAAAGACACTTGTTACGCCCCCGGTCGAGGCGGGATGTCTTAGAAAGTTATTGATGACTTCAGGTGCGTTCCATTGCTAAGGGAGCGCGCCGTGTTTTCGGGCGAGGCCGGATGTTGACGGGTTTGAAAGCGAGTCCATGATGCCGCGATTTTTGGAGCAAGTCCGCGAAGCTATGGTCCGAGAGCGAGTCCGCAAATGCTTCATTGTGAGATGAAAAAGATGTGGTGTTGTGAGTCCATGCGCGGACTGGAACCATGCTCGGACTGAACCTGTGCTCAGACTCTTAGGCAGATTGGACCCGTGCGCGGACCAGACCCATGCTCAAACCCATAGGTGGACCAAACCTGTGCGCGAACTGGACCCGTGCTCGGACCTGCATGCGGATTGGTCTCCATCTTCACATCAATTCCAAATAACTCAAGTGAAGCTGGCGTGTTTCTTAACTTGGACTTGTCTTTTCGGGGGCTCTCCGATGTGCCGCGTGCGGGCGCCGGGCAAGGCTGTCGTTTATCGTACGCCTCTTATGATCTGACATGTACGTTGGTGCCCCTAAAAGCCTCTACCATGCGGGGAGCGTCCTAGGGTTCCCAATACTATTGAACCAAGTCTAATTTTCCGTGCGCGCCGAGCGTGGGCTCCTGACGATTCAATGCACTTCAATACGACTCCTGTGTTGCAGAGCATACAATGAAACCCCTAGAATCCTCTATCGCACGGGGTAGCGTCCTAGAGGTTCATGACTCGTGAGGTATTATGGGACATGGGGAACTTGCTCGCTTTTTTACCTCATGACAGGGACGAACACAACATGAAGATGTCACGACGCGAGGACGTACACTTGAGGAGTTGAGGTCATGTCGTGGGACGAGAGCAAAACGGAGAAGTCACCGAACCCGAGGTCATGTGCGCAAGATGAGGCCGTGCGGGCGCGCGGGAGCGTACTCTTGGGGCGATTTCGTAGTCGTGTTGCTCGATGACCTGGTGCTCGAGCGCCACATGTCATGTTTTCATTTGCTTTTTAAACTTCTGATTATTTAGTAGCATCATATTCTATTAGTAATTGTATTTTTTTAAGCACCTTTAGTACACTATACTTCATTATTGTTGATTCCATTAACTTAAATTTTAATTATTACTATTATTTCTCTAATATTTTATTTAAAAAGTTTTATTTTTAATTTTTTAAAATTATAATCGGTCCATTTGGTCCGGTCTTGGTTCGGACCACTCAAAACCGGTTCGATCTTCAGTCAAAAAATTATGAAAATTTCGATTCTGGTCTAGTTTTAGACCGATGCCCAACTCTACATGACACAACATAGTAACACCTCGGCCCACAACCGACAGTTAAAGAGATATTACTACTTGAAGAATGAATCCTAAACAAAGAGGGAAGACCTTTATTATAAATACCACAAACCCCTCAAGGGTCGTGTACACTTTTAATACTCTTCTACATTAGAGGTTAGTACATATAGTGACTAACTTGAGTTTCAGAAGAGCCTTAGAGGGTGAGTAAAAGGCATATGTTGAAACAAGCAAGGAAATTTTATGGATGAATGGTTATCTTGAGAAGCTGGACAAAAATTAAAGGCATTATATAACAATAGTCAAAGCGTCTTACACTTGACAAAGAACTTAATCTTCCACGCGAGACCATATCGTATTCAGCTGATGTATCCCTTCCTTAGATAAAATATTTTCAAGGGTTTGTTATAGCTTAATAAGATCAATGATTTAGAATATCTTGTGGATATATTAAAAAGATTGTGGTGCTTGATAAGCTGAAACTTTGCACAACTTCAGCTGACCTTTGATACTGAGTTGATGAAGGCACCTATATTTCTAGAAGATTGCGATTTGGTTTAATATATAATCTCCAAGTAGGAGATTATTGTAAGTGAAAATTTATTGGAGATTCGACACGTTGTAGAAAAGTATAAGACAACATGAAATTTGAACAATCATTCACCATCAACTAAACGGGCTTTCAAATATGAGATTTCACTGTATGATTCTTAACATGCATGGAGCACAACCGTTCACGTAACTCGAGTGGCCATTCACAACATTATCATGGCCATTCAATGATTTTTTTTATATTGTTTTGATCGACCATTTAGTTTTCTTGAACTATCGATGAACGTGTCAACTGAGTACTTTTCTGTTTCCAATTTTAATATTTTGGATATAAGTATAAAATAATTTTATTTTATGTAATCTAGTTGTATGTGTGAAATAACAACCAGAAATAGAAAACAACTAGAACATAGTAGATTTGGAGAGAGTAAATACGAGAAGCATAGTTAATTGTGTTACAAATTTTCTATTGTACGAGTTCAAGTGCTATTACTCTGATCATTAATACAATCTTGTAAGTACATCCCATGAGCATAAGCACTTAGACCGGATCACATATATGTCATGTGTCATTATATTTCATTGACTCATTGTTTGATTTTGATTGATCATCTTATTTGTGTTTTTTATTTGAAAGATCCAATTTGGTTGTTTTGACTTTTGAGTGGTGTAAATCTTACACAACAAGAAAAGAGTCTAAAATGATAGTGTTGTACGTAAGTACATCCCATGAGCATAAACATTTCTAATTTTTGTATATACTGTCAGCAAAGGAATTAGCATAGTTGAGTTGCTGATACAGCCTTCATTCCTGATGATAGTGTTGCTACAGCCTCTCCAACTGTTAGGTATAGGTTTTCGGGTTTCATAATCTCTCGTCCGCCATCTGATCGTTGCAATTTCTCCATCACCTCGCCAACAGGATTCACCAATACAAGCTGTTATATATATAGAATGATCATACATATCAGCAAATTAGTAACAAGTTCACAAGTACTACTACAAACAAGTTCACATATATGTTACTTGCCTCAATACCCTTCTTTTCCATCGATTTCTTCAAATCTTTAAAAAGTGACACCCCGCTCGTGTCTATGGTACTCACAGCTACAAATTAACAAGATCCATTTGTGTTTCAGCTTATACACAAAACTACATTGAAAGATCCAATGTAAACTAGTTACCTGACATGTCCAGAATCAAGAACTGAATGCTCGAATGTTTTTTCAGTTCTTCGTCCGCTTCGCAGTCTTCTACCCATCTCATTATCCTTCAAACACCAAAAATGATCAATCTTAAGAAAAGAAGGCAACAACAGCTAGCACTATAGTTAAAGTAACAACGAAACCAACCTTTCGTTGAGATAAGTTGTGTTCGCAAAGTTGATCGGAGCTTCAATGCTTAATATCAGAAAACCCGGGACTCCCACAGCTTCCTTGTAATGGTCAAGATTCCTAAATATATCCGTCCCCGGTATGTTACCAATCATGGCTGTTTTCGGCCTCGTTACTTGCATTAGTACCCTGAAAATGGATATGCCAACCTGATTGTCCATCCACATTATTGTCATCAGTACAACATAACATCCGAAACTATATACACGTAACATGAAAAATGTGTCAGTAAATGTGAAGTGATGGCGTGCGAAGGAACTGAGAACATACTGCAATGGCGAGACCTTCTTGGACGGATATAAAAATAACACACAAGAAGGCACACAACATGACAATGAAATCGAATTTGTCAATCTTCCAAATGAGATAAGCAGCAGGGAGGTCAATGAGGCCAATCACCGCGGTAACTATGATTGCGCCCAACACGACATTGGGGGTGTACTGGAACAAAGGCATAAGGAAGAGGAGTGTCACCATGACCGTCACAGACATCACTATGTTAGACACTGCTGTTTTCGCTCCTGCGTTGTGATTCACAGCTGACCGGGAGAAAGCACCTATAATATATGTATGTTAATTAGATCGATCGATTAAGCTAGCTCTCTGGAAATAAACCAAATGACAGAAAATGGATAGCTAGGTTTGTGTGTGTACCTGTTGTAACATAGCAAGAGGTTGAGGAGCCAACAATATTCATCAAACCAATTGCAATCATCTCCTTGTTTCCATCCACTTTATAATCTTTGAGAGTGGCAAAAGTCCTCCCCACTGCAATGCCTTCCTGTTGGACACAATTTCAATATCTAGCTTATAATTCAATGAATGCCATGGACAATCAATGAAGTTTTAGCCTAAACAAAGACAAAGTTTTCATCAATAAACTATATGTGGTTCTCCAATTTTTTCATTACCCCTCTCATACTAAATTCATCCAATCAATGTGCCAATAACATATATCACTACAAGAAAAGCCTGTTTTAGCGAGGGGTTTTGCGAGGAAAAATCTCTCGCTGAACACCAATAGCGAGGAATTCTGCGAGGGAACATGTTCCTCACTAAACAAATTCTAGCAACATTTAGCGAGAGATTTTGCTAGGCTAGTTACGAGGGATAAACTCGCTCGCTAAATTCCCTTGCAATATAGGGAGGAACAGTTGTAGCTAAAATCCCCCGCTAAATTGCAAAACGAGACAAGACTACATCACAAAAATCCCTTGCATGTTTGCGAGGGGGCCTCTTCTCTCAAAACACAGCAGGTAAAAAAGAAATCCGCATTCAACGTTACACTTCTCAATCCCTCGCAAAAATTATTTTGCGAGGGAATATGTTTAGCCCTCACAGGCTTGCCTTGCTAAAACAGGCCTTTAGGTTTTTTCTTGTAGTGTATATATATGGATGGAGATATATGTCTCCACTTTTTCTTCTTCTTCTTCTATTTAACATAAATGAGGCAACTTATTAGTACAAGTAGATCATATGAAAATCGTTGATGCCTAATATTGGGCATGTCCACATTATAATTGAGTTAAGTCACAGAGACTGTTCCTATATATAAATCATATAGGAGCAAACTTACAGTGAGGGATATAATGCCAGTGACAAGGCCAGTTTTGATGACAAGTCCAAGATAGCTACCATGGAAATGTAACATTTTCCATGAAAGAGGGTTTAGACCTTGTGGTAATTTTCCAATCTGCACAAACATATATATATACACAGACCAAATTTAAGTAATTCTTCATGAGTAGTAAATTGAGAATATAAATATGGCAAATTTAATAATTAAGTAACAATTATATACCACACTGATGCCGTGATGTTGAGCCTTGAATGCAAACACAAGTAGTGTTGAGAGGATGACAGATGCAAGAGGAGCTCCTGCTGAGACCCAGAACAGCTTTGGCCTTTTCATGCTCTACACACCCATTAACACCACTACTCATTAATCAAGTCTCTATCAGACTTGTCACCAAAACCATGCATGCATGCATGCATTATTGCATTGCATGGCCAACATATATAATAAACACTCACAGCTGTACTCTGTGTTTGTGTTAATCTATCAATGCATTCAGTGATATATACATAGTCATTCAGAAATAGCATTTAATGACCTGTTGTCTGATTTCATGCCATCTTTCTCACCAAAATATAGAATGTTTCATAAAACAAATTCAAGGGACTGTCAAGAAAGATAAGAGTGTTAAATTCAAAGGTTTCTTTGGGTTTAATACAACTACATGTGGTTCCATACCTTATAAAGAAAGGAATCACTCAAAGTTTGAAGAAAGAGAGGACACATTATTTTCACACCAAATTGCCAGCACCAATTGCTGTCAGTACGATGATCATCACTGACAAACATGGCAATATCAGACACGTGGCGTGCATGCACATCATTTCATCTAACACATGCACATACATAAGATACATGGTTATACATCTATGCTGCATGCACATGCAATATTAATGAATCACTACCGACCCTCCTGCTAGGCATCCATCTCGTACTGTCATGAGTTAATACTCTCAAAATTGAAAATTTAAATATAATAATATGGTAAAACTTGAAGAACTTTATAGACAGTTAAAAAAGAGCAAAAGACAAAGAAGATATGATGTGGAGGAAACAACGTACAACGTGTCTTGCCAATAATAGCGCTATTAAGAAGCAGAACCCCATCAGGATTGTTTGCCATGACCACTGCCACACAAAATTACACAACAATTAATTATTTTTCTAAAATCGAAATCATACACTTAACAACAATCATATCTTTTGTGTATATATATAAAAAAGAAAGATAAAAGAGAATAAGAGAAATTGACCTCATCAGTATTGTGAAAAACAGAGGTCAAAACAGGGACTAATCCCATTTTCTTGGTGAAATGCACAATTCCAAGAAGTGCTTTGAGCTGTTGGAGAGAGACTATAATGGCAGCTCCAGCCATGAACCCTATCAGAGTTGCCTTTGACAGAAAGTCTATGATAAATCCAAGCCTGCACCAAATTAATTGCAATCAAGCTAATTTGTGAAGAAGAAGAAAAAAGAGAATAAGACAAAGAACATGAAACTAAGGAAATTAAGATGGGTTATTACCTTAAAAATCCCAGAGAAGCTTGGAAGACACCAGCAAAGAATGTTGCTGAAAAGGCCAGTTGAAGAAACAAGATTGGGTCTTTGGTTGGAGACACTGCTTCACTCAGCATTGATCCCAGTATCAGAGAAGCTATGGACACTGGCCCCACTGCGAGGTCTCTTGAGCTCCCAAGAACAGCATACACAAGTGGGGGAACAAAACTTGAATCTACAAGCCCACACACAAACAAAAATTCAACACAATTATTCTAATAAAACACTACTACTATTCAACAAATTATGTTGTTACTCACAAAGTCCCACAATGGGAGGTAGATTAGCAAGCTTTGCATAACTGATCCCCTGAAAAGAAAAAACAGAACAAAGCTAAGTGTAACGGCTCGAATGCTCCCTCTAGTAATTTGCGCTAATTCAGACCGTGACATTTAGAGTCTATTAATGCATGCAAGGTTCTAACCTGAGGAATGGCCAAGCTAGCAATGGTGAGTCCGGACACGATGTCGGATTTGAAGTGGTTGAGGGTGTAGTGGCGGCCCCATTGGAGGATGGGGAAGACGTAGTGAGCCCCAAGAATCCACTTTTTGGCCGTTGGCTGGCCCTTGAACTGGCGCAGAGGGTCGTCGGAGAAGAAGGTCTCCTTGAGCCTGCCCTTTAGCTTATGGTAGGTGCTCTTGGGAGGCGGCGCCACCACCTTGTGCACCTCCATGTCCATGCCCATTCCCACAAAATGAGAGCCATTATCATTTGGAGTTTGGTCCATAGTTGGGTATTTCGAATAGATAAAGACAGAGCATGCCCTGTTTATATGTATAATGTATTTATTTATAAAGAGAAGAAGAGAGCAGAGGAGGAGGAGCAGAGACCGCTAGCGAACAAAGTGTGAGTGAGAGTAGAAAAGTGAAGAAGAAAACGAAGGCAGAGAAAGAGAGAGGTGGCTTCGACTCCACTTGCTTTCTTATCATTTTGTTACACACTGTTCTTTATTTGAAGTGAGCGCCTAGTAAATATTACTATTAACTGCACAATAATTGTTCCAACCAGAAGCATGTGATTTGATTAGTATTTAGTATAAAATTGTTCCTATACTTTACTAGAATTTTGACATCTATACAATGTCTATACTTAGTTTGTGCACTAAGAGTTCCCTTATTTCCCTTAAAAAAAAAAAAAAAGAGTTCCCTTATTTGATTTTTAGATTATTCTATCAAATAATCATTAATTTGAAAACTTAAAATGGTGTAAAAGATAGCAAAGCAAGTTGGGTCAAGCGGTTTAAGCGCTTCGAATTTTCTTAAAGGTCTCAGATTCGAGTCTTCCTGCATGTGGTATGGAGTGAGTTATTTGGGTTTATAGGGGAGAGCTATCCCTGTTGTGTAACTCAACTGATAAAAAATGGTGTAAAATATATGAAATAACCTTAAAGACATTTAGATTATTTTTCTTATCTACTTTTAGAAAGCACTTCAAATATTATTTTACGAACTCAGATGAGATCACACAAGTGGACCTACCCCCACCTCGACGAGATCAAGCAGACAATTTTTGTCGCGGCGAACCTTTGAGACATTTGTCGATTAGTCACTTGTTGGCCTATTTCTAAGGCAACGGAAGAAGTCGCGATACTTAGAAAATACAATGAGCGCTCGACTTGCCGCATCAAGCTATTCCCAAGGCCCTTGCCTCGACGGGTCAACTGAAGGCTCTCTGCCTCGTCGTGTAATCACTAAGGCTCCCCGCCTCATTGGACAACCATCAAAGCTCCTTCTATCACCGGGACTCTATCAAAATTCCCCACCTTTTTGAGTAATCTCTAATGCTCTCTGTCTCATCGGAAAACCTCAATCACAATTACATGTCGCAAGTTTGTCTTGTAAGTATAAATATTCATTGATTGCTAAGAGCTAGAAAGGGTCTCATAATTTCTTTATAAAATAATTCTCTCTACTTTATCTCTTTAGAAATGGCCTCTAGAGTCTTCTCATAGAGGTATGACTTATATTTCTCCGGTTGAGATTCTTACACTTACGCCCATTGCGATTTTCAGATAACACACGCGGCCTCCGTTAATGAAATCTTTGTTAATGCACCATGCACTCGGGATTAAAGATTCAAGCCTCCAATTCCAGCTCCATTCTTAAACTTCAACACTTAGAATATTTACAAGAAAACATTCCTAACACATGATGAGGAGCATTTCAATACCTTCAACTTGATTATTCAGGATGATGAAGAGGACTTTAGTGCATTCAGCTTGATTTTTCATGATGTTTTAGCCTTTATGGCTCAATTTAGTAGTGTCGAGTTTTTGTTGCGAATTGGTCTGCAAATCGAGTAGCCCACGAGTTAGTTAATTAGGTCTTCGTCATCTTTGTCAAGCTTGTCTAGATGGATTGCTCTTAAAACCCCTACTTTTATATTGTCTGATATGAATTAATTTTTTGCTTAAAGAAAAAAAAACATAATTGATTTTAAATGATTCAATTATATTTTTAAATGAATCTTTATTACTACCCGAAAAGCACACGACAAGTGTATTATTATTAGTAGTAGTAGTAGTATTAAGTGGTTGTTTGGTAACACTACTCAAAAGTCATAAGTTGCTTTGAAGCAACTTCAAAAAGCTAGTATTGTTTGCTAACAAAATCAAGTAGAAGTGATTTTGTGTCAGAATAAAAAATAGAATAGAAAACTATATTTATGTAAAATGACTAAAAAGTACTTGATTGTGAGATTATATTTTGTATGAATAAAACTGTGTTAAATATATAATTAATATTAACTAAAGCATCAAATTGATTTGGTCTAGTGGTGAAGATAGTTTAAGTTTAAATGTGAGGTCTTGGGTTCAACACCTAGTGTTGACATATTTAATATATATTTATTTTTGTAAAAAAAAAACGAAAAAAAAGGTGGTCAAGAATGTAATTTGAAATACAAAAAGTGAGGGTAAATTTGGTATAGTAAAATACTCTCTCTCAACTTCTCTGACATAAGTAAAAAAAACTTTGCTTTAGCTTTTGCAACCAGAAGTAAAAAATAAATATTTTATTGTTTGGAAGTAAAAAATAAATATTTTATATTATTTATATTAATATTTTATTGATCATGATT
>JAYMTF010005905.1:0-10969 GCA_036897485.1 Pelargonium nanum | reverse complement strand
CCGCTGTGACTACCTTCAGTAGATTTCGGTGTTGGATGTTCCTTGGCGCCTCACACTCAGCCATAAAACTTTTGAGAGCTCCATGACGCGAAAGGTGTAGCACCTTGACAGCAACAACTGTTTCTTCTTGATCAAGAACTCCTTTATACACATGTCCGAAACTTCCAACGCCAATCACATTAGCTGATGAGAACTTATCAGTAGCGCGTAAGAGATCTTGATAAGAAAGCTTAGTAACAAAGTTCCATGAAGATGATGCAGTAGGCTCTGTTCTTTTCTTTTTGAAACAACAAAATAACAGAAAAGAAATCAAGAACACAGCTACAAGCCAAGAAATCAATACTATAGCAAGAGTGAATCTGCTCTTCTTGTAACTCTCTTTGGAATTGCACTTTGGCAGCTGAAATTCTGGAATTCCCCCACATAGCTCATTGTTTCCGGTAATCGAAGCTGCACTTGCATTCTTGAAAACTCCTTTCATTGGCACTGATCCTTCGAAGTTGTTGTAAGATAGATTCAAAATCTGCAATGATTCAAATCCCTCAAGAAAATGTGGAATTTTTCCGGACAAATTGTTTCGAGAAAGATCTAATTCTATAGTACCTCTCAATGAACTCAATGATGAAGGAACTTCACCTTGAAAGAAATTACCCCCAAGCCTTAGAGTTTCAAGTTTAACACAACTTCCTAAACCATTGGGAATTTCACCTGATAACAAGTTGTTAGAGATATCCAAATGTCCTAAATTTTTTAAATTTGCTATCTCCATTGGAAGGACACCACTCAATTGGTTTCGATGCAAAGAAAGATCAATAGACAAAGATGAGATACCGATGACTTCACGAGGTATAGGACCGCTTAGATTGTTGTTAAAAAGACTCAGCACATTCAGATTTTGGCATTGTCCTAAACTTGAAGGGATGCTACCTTGGAAACTATTGCTATACAAGTAAAGTACTAATAATAGCTTCAAATTTCCAATAGACGATGGGATGTTACCGGATAGGTTGTTTGCACCTAAAATCAAGTGCTGTAGCTTCTGAAGATTTCCAATTTCATGAGGGACATGGCCGGAGAGTTGGTTGTTCCACAAGTCTAGTTTCTCCAAGTTAACAAGATTGCCAATCCCAGCAGGAATGGTTCCTGTCATTTTGTTGTTATCTAGCAGCAACTGTGCAAGAGTAGAGGACAAGTTGCTAATGCATTCAGGTAATGCCCCTCCAAAGTTGTTGACATTTAGATCCAAAGTCACTAAACTAGTGGCATTTGTGAAAGTGCAAATAAAGCTCAAGTCCTCAGCTCCACCACTTCCAAGACGGTTATGTCCAATCCTAAAAACCTGAAGCAAATGCAGTTTCTCCAAAGAAGGAACTTTACCAGTGAGATTGTTTCTACTGGCTTGGAATAAGGTTGAATGGGAAGCATTTGATATTGAAATCGGTATTGATCCTGTGAATTGGTTAGCTGCAATGCTAAAAAACTCGATATTTGGAAGATAGAAGCCGCCTAAGTTCGCGGGAAGAGTCCCATGGATTTGGTTAGCACTAAAATCAAAGGCTTTGATGGAAGTGAGATTGAATATTGAAGGAGGGATTGTACCTGTCAGCTTATTAACTGCAAAAAATATAGTTGTGAGATTCCTCAACTGGCCTAAAGAATTTGGAATACTCCCAACCAAATTGTTTTCGGGCATGGAGAGTTCCTCGAGGGATGATAAGTTCCCGAGTGCTAAAGGTATGCTACCAGTTAGATTATTCGTGCCCAAAATTAGAGACCGGAGCTTGGACATTGAGCAAAGCTCAGCTGGGATCTCTCCAACCAGCTTGTTTCGAGCTGCTCTGAACTTAATAAGATTGGAGCAAGAAGATATATTGGCAGGTATTGTACCTTGGATCGAATTAGTGTGTAGTACTAATTGTTCTAATCTGCGCAGACGACCAAATTCAGGAGGGATTTGATGAGTGAAGCTGTTGTTTTGGAGATACACCTCTCTGAGGAAGCTCAAGTTGCCAATGTGTGGCGAGATGGAGCCCGCGAGTTTTGAGTGTGACAAGTCCAATGTGGTGACTCTTTGATGTCCATGGCTGCAGGTAACACCGTGCCAATTGCAAAAGTGGATGGTAGCGTTCCACGAGCTCAATACCCCGAGAGTATCGGCTGTTATCTTGGACTTGAAATGAAGCAAGGCTAGATGGTCAGTCTCATTCTCTCCAAGTGCAATTGCATGGAATGGATGAGCAAGAACAATGAGCATAGCAAGAAATGACCAAGAAAATCCCATATTTTTGTTCTTGGTAATCAATCTTAGCTCTAATTAGTTGGAGAAAAGATGTGATTCAGTTTACACCTAGTTCAAATCTATATATACCAATCCCATATTTATTCAATCTATATACATATAGTAACAATTAGTATATTTGAACTACCTTAAACCATAGCATCAAAGAATATCCCATACAAACAAGTGACTATGTTTTGTCTACATTTCTCAAGCTGTATTGATTGGAAGAGTGACAAGTGGCATTTCTTGATTTGTTCTCTCGAATTGCAGGCGCCGGCTAATAGCTTTATTGAAGGGATAATTTTTCTATAGCTAATATCCACAGCCATTTGTCAATTGTGTAGCATAAGCAAATTGATGACATTGGTTTTCTGGTTCCTTGCAAAGATTTCAGATCATTACTAATTTTCAAAACAAGTAACTTACTGTACTTAAAAGATCATCACTCCCTTTAGCATATATGCACTAATTTGCTAGAAGCTTGTTCCTGATTGAGCTCAATTGAGTAGCTAACAAGCAACACTACTCCAATTCAAAATATACCATCTCCTCTGTCTTAGGAACAAGCTCAGAATCTGATATGTCAGTTACTCTTTCTGGGAAAGCTGTCTTGACAATATTATGAAGGTTGAGGCTGTCTTGAAACATATCTTCAGTGGGTTTTGCAATTCATAAATCATATATCAAGAACATTTCTAAAAGCTCAGGATTTGGTGAAAGAGAAAAAGAACATCAAATATTCCTCAATGCCAATATGAGAAAAAAGGATATTTATATTGTTTTAAAAATTCTAATTCAGAAGTTGCTGTGGTGTAGTGGTTATCACGTTAGTCTTACACACTAAAGGTCTCCAGTTCGATCCTGGGCAGCAACATTAGCTTTTAAAGCATTTTTTTTTTGTTTATTGGTACTAAAAGTACCTAATTTGAGTTTGTTTTTTTTTCTGCATACTTATATGCATTAAAACTTATTTTAAATAAAAAATTATCAACTTTTACAACATGCAACATCTCTCTTTTTTTTTTTTTTTTTTTTTTTTTTTTAATAAAAAAAAAAAAACAATTATTTTTTGTCATAACCTATTTTTAAATAATTTTCTTTTTTTTTTTTTTTTTTTTTTTTGTGGATAGAACAACATGCAACATCTAGTTTCAAAATTAATGCAATGATTTTTGATAATTATATTCATCAAAACTTATTTTAAATAAAAAATTTATTAACCCTTACCAACATGCAACATCTAGTTTCATATTTAATGCAATGAAATTTGACCAATTTTTAAAACTTACATGTTAAATAAGAAAAAAATTATATTTCAGAGAAGTGCTTATAGAATCGTGTGATAGTGAATAGTCTCAATATACGTAAAAAATTATACAAAAAGCGTCATCGGTATATACAACTAAAATGTAAAAAATCTTGATATATAACGTCATTTGTTTAAAATTTTAAACAAATTTGAAAATCTTCTCCACAAAAAACCAAAAATCTTGTCCAAATAAATTAGTCATTTAAATGTAATAAACTGGTTTTTGAAAAATCCTTACATGTTCAACAAAATTTTGGGACCAAAATTTCTTTTGGTTCTAATTGAGATAATTTTTGAAAAAATACATAAAATTGATAGAAGCGGGAAATTTTCTATAAAAAAGAAATTGTGAATTAAGTTAATGAATAACAGCAAGGCTATGAAGCAAAAATTAGAATAAAATAAATTAAAAGAAACGTAAAAAAAGAAACTCTAAAATGGTGATCCTCTTTGCAAAGCAACAAAAATTAATAAAAAAAGAAATGAAGATCCTCATTTCCGCGCCAAACAACAAATAAAAAGCAGCCAAAACGCGGAGTCGGTTGGCGCCAAAAACGTGAACATAGTAACGTTCAATTTTGGTAAAAAGTTAATTCATATTCATTTTAATTTGATTTTTTATTATTTATTTTGGGTTGGTTACTTTCAGTGTATGGTCGTCTAATGTATATCTCCTAACATTAATTTCTCTTGTATTATTCGGGTTACCATTTATTGATTTGGAAAAAGAATCTGTTTTTTTTTTCGTCAAACAATATATGATAATTTTGTAATTCTGAAAGAAATTTGGGATTTTTTACTAAATTTATTTGTAATTGCTAAAAAGACATGGTGGTATTAGAAGATGATATTTGAGTGTCATTTCTCAAAAATGTCCCTTGCAAGTTTTCTACATTCTTTTTTTTTTAACAAGCTTTGTACATTCTAGAGTTAATACTCATTTTCTAATGGTGTAGCTATTATTAGTGCCATTTATTATATACATTAACAATATTGTATAGAGGTCATAATTAAAGTTGGAATTTTTAGGAAGAATATAATGTATGTTCAGAATTTTTAATATGATTTGAACTTCAAAATGCATGTAAAATAGAAAATTAAGAACAAATGCTTATTGTGTAAAATCTCGAATGATAACGATTACTTCGTTATTTTCAACGTATACTTTTAAGTATTTGAAATACAATGTACAATTTTAATGCTAAAATCATATACTTGTACTTTTAAAAAAATCATCTTTCATAACATTAGTTAAATGAATTTAAATTTGAGGGAATTGAAATAATATGGTTTAAGAGGCCGTTTGTCCATTCGTTTAATTTTTTTGAAGAGAGCATGTGTGGAAATAAAAAATAGTTATATTTCCTAAGATGAATTGAAATATTCAAATTTTTAATACTTCAATTCATTACATTTGAATTGCTACCATTTAAATTCTCTTCTCACCGTACCAAAAATTAGACGAACGGCTTATTAGTGTTATTTTAATTCCTTACTTGAAATGATAGAAAATATCGGACTCCGCCAATTTTAAAAAATATTACAACGAACACTATGATCGTATAATTCATAGTTTCCTTATATTTGGAAAAGAAAATATCTACGAATGATATAATTACTTAATATTTTAATCATTTGAGTGTTTAAAATTAATTTTTAAATATAAAAAGTAATATATTTTTATTTTGTTTAAGTTAAAATAAATAAATTATACAAACACAGCCTAAGTAAAATTTTATTAGGTATACATTAATTTTTCAAATTTGATCAAACATACATTTCCTTAATTAAAATTATAGTAGCTCAATATAAATCATGAGATGATGACAACTTAATAGTCGAAACTGACACGTCGACAACCCTACTTTATGATGATTGTAGAATTTTAGTTGATTGTCGTTAAGCTAGATTCTCGTAAAAGTAATGCATTATTTTCATTTACTTTCCATGGATATATGTTGACATATTTATTATTCAATAAATGTTACGCCGCATAACTCGCATGTTGTAAGTTGTCCGTACTCGTTAAAAGTTGCCAATTTATTATACAAAATGAACCATTACTTTTCACGTGCGGAAAAAATTCTTCAATCATTTCCGAGTTAAGTAACCTTGTCGGATTATATTTAATGCATTCAAAGAAAATTTATCCAAAAATATAATTCTTACTCCTAAAACACTTTCTGATTATTTTCAAGTAGCTCGAAAGTTGATATATACCCATTTTAGAGTTTAAGTTATCTCAACTCTCACTTTCCGAGTAAGTGTACTCTATAGTCACATTTCAAAATACCTAATTTTACTATTTGATGGTAGTTAATTCTCGTTCGTCAGTTAATTAAACAAACAAAACATCAATTCATGTAGTCAAGATAAATCAAGACATATTTTTTACATTCTCATTCATTAATATTTTTAAATGCATTGTCGCCGTTTCAAACAACGAGTAATTCCGTATTTCCGTTGTAAATACAACTATACTAATCATCATCTACGCCAAACAAATTATTACAAAATAGAAACAACTCTAACACAAATGTAAAAATTTGAAATTTTTATTTTAGCGCTCAAATGAAGCATCATCACACACACCCTTTCTCCAAACGAAAGAATTAGGTTTAACCCAAAATAAAAAAATTATAAAAGAGAAAATATTGGGAAAAAAATGAAGGGTAGTGTGGTCATTTCGAGTGGTAAATTGTTTTATATGGAATATAGCACACAGTTTAGTCGTAGAGGTAGAACGTAGACAAAATTATACAAGAAACGTCCCCTATAAAACCCACACCCCTTACACACAACATTTCACCACCCAAACATCTCTACACTACTCTTCACTCCTATTTGTCCTAATTCCAATCCTGCGCCACCTGCCCTAATGGCTCACATTCCCAACGCCCACCTCCACCAGCTCCCTTGCGGCGGCGACGGCCTCTGCATGCTCTGTCACCTCCTGCCCTCCGACGAGGACAAACTCATCTGCTCCTCCTGCGCCACCCCCTGGCACACCCCTTGCCTCTCCTCCGGCCGCCCCGAGACCCTTGCCGACATGCTCCGCTGGGAGTGCCCGGACTGCACCATCCTCCCCGCCGCCCCGTCAGAGCCCTGCGCTCCGATCGTGGCTCACGGCGGCGGCGAGGCTGGCGGACTGGTGGCCAAGATTCGGGCCATCGAGGCCGATGCCAGCCTCTCCGATCAGGAGAAGGCCCGGAGGAGGCAGGAGCTTTTGAGCGGGAAGGTGGCGGCTCCGGCCGCCGAATTGAAGAAGAAAAACAGGGCGGCCGGAGCCGGAGGCGATGACATGAATTGCCAGATTTGTATCAACATGCTGGATAGGCCTGTGACGGTGCGTTTTTATCATTGTTTTCGTAAATCTCTACATACAAACACACATGTTTATATCCGTTGACTATCATGTGTTTTTTCTAGGTGTATTTTATGTACGTTACTGAACTGATACGTGTTTTGCATGAATTCCTTCGTTCTCGTTGCTTTAATTTAATTTTATATTTATTTTTCTGTATGTCCACAATATTATATAAAAACAATTAAAAATGTATTTTTGGGCGGTTAAAAAGAGTTTTTTTTTTTTAAGAAAACAAATTTTCTGGTTCTGAAATCCATGAATAAACTAACCCCAATCATGTCCAATATTTCATGCTTCAAAAAAACTGTTCAATTCGTGTTTTTGATAAAATCCATGACATGAATGTGTTTTGAATAATTTCAGACACCGTGTGGGCACAACTTTTGCTTGAAGTGTTTCCAGAAATGGATAGCACAAGGCAAAAGAATCTGCGCAACATGCCGGGGAAAAATTCCGGCGAAAATGGCCGCCCAGCCCCGCATAAACGCCACCGTCGTCGCCGCCATCCGAATGCTAAACCTGAGACGCTCCATGGAGAGCACCACCGCGCCGCAACGGGTGTTCCATTTCGTGGCGAACGACATGAGACCCGACAAGGCCTACACCACCGAGAGGGCCAAGAGAAACGGCAAGGCCAACGCCGCCAGCGGCAAAATCTTCGTCACGGTGGCGCCTGACCATTTCGGGCCCATTCTGGCCGAGAACGACCCCGAGCGCAACCTCGGGGTCGCGGTGGGCGACTCCTGGGAGGACAGAATGGAGTGCCGCCAGTGGGGCGCCCACAGGCCGCATATCGCCGGCATCGCCGGCCAGTCGCGCCACGGTGCACAGTCCGTGGTCCTCTCCGGCGGCTATAAAGACGACGAGGACCATGGCGAGTGGTTTCTCTACACCGGAAGGTACAAATTTACTGTTAACCAACACATTTACATACTGACCCGAGACTTCAAGAGGAGCAAGTGCCTCAGGTCACTTGCCCGGACGATAGTTGGTATTTCACATAGGATTTGAAATTGAGTTTTATTGGTGATTGATGATTGTGTGTGTGTAATTTTGTGGCAGTGGTGGTAAAGATTTGAAAGGGAACAAGAGAACCAACAAAGACCATTCGTTTGATCAAGAGTTTGATTTACTAAATCAGGCCCTCCGTCTCAGTTGTTGCAATGGCTATCCGGTTAGAGTCGTTAGGTAATGATCAAATTCAATATCTATTTCTTGATTTTCATGGTATTTTATGTGAATTATTTAAATGGTTGATGAACATGTTGTTAGGTCTCACAAGGAGAAGAGGTCTTCGTATGCTCCGGTGAAAGGGCTGAGATATGATGGAATCTATCGCATCGAGAAGTGCTGGAGAAAGATCGGGAGCCAGGTAAATACTTATATATATGTTCAATAGTGTTTTTGAAGCTGAATTTCGTATTGGATTTGTTGGCTAATTAATTTTTGTTTTTGTTGTTTTAGGGTTTTAAGGTTTGTAGGTACTTGTTTGTTAGATGTGACAATGCTCCGGCCCCTTGGACGAGGTGAACTATGTTAATTTGATCAATTCATTCACTTATTTGATTTGTTCTTAGTTTAGAACATTCTACTAAACTTGAATCATTTTCGTTGACAGCGATACATTAGGTGATCGTCCTAGGACTTTGCCTGTGATACCAGAGTTGAAAGTCGCCTTTGACTTAACTCAAAGGAAAGAAAGCCCTTCGTGGGATTATGTTGTAAGTACTTGATTAAACAGCCAGTTTTAATGCAAGATTATATTCAACCCATTTCTTGTACAATTTATGATGTATGTCACTTGGAAATGAATGATTTTTTTCATTACATACGTCCTAGTACTTCATCAATTAATCATGCGTCTGATTACCATGTGCTTAATTAATAATGTTTTTCAGGAAGAAGAAGAAACATGGAAGTGGACCAGACCTCCACCGCCGAGCAAATTAAAATGGGACTCCGATCACGATTATGTTCCCAGGAGAAAAACTAGAGCAAGAGCTTCAAAAAGAGCTCACATTGAGAAGCTCTTAAAAAAAGGTTTGCTTTTCCTCTATATAGTGACACAAAATTAGAAGAAAGTTTGATATTTCATGATACAAAAAATGTTTCATTATTTCATCATATTCATTTGGATTCAAAATAAATGTCTTATGTTTATAATGTTTTGCATATGCAGAATTCAGCTGCCTGGTGTGCCAACAAGTGCTGACGGATCCAGTAACTACACCGTGCGCGCACAACTTCTGTAAGACGTGCCTTCTAGGCGTGCACGCGGGCAAATCCGCCATAAGAGAAAGGAACAGAGGGGGTCGGATGCTTCGAACCCAGAAGAACTATATGAAGTGCCCGGCTTGTCCAGCCGATGTTTCTGATTATATTCAAAACCCTCAGGTTTGTTTTATACTATTTCCCCACATTTTGTTAGCCCAAATATATATAATCTGAGATGAGCTTTTATGTTAATTGCAGGTGAACAGGGAGTTGACTGATGCTATTGAGTCTCTAAAAAATGAAGCAGCTGATGATCAAGTCGAGGAAGAAGAAGAAGAAGAAGAAGAAGAAGAAGATGATGCCTCTGATGAAGATGTTGATGTTGATGTTGATGATGAAGATGATGATGATGATGATGAGGAGGAGGAGGAGAAGCAAATTAATGATGAGGAAGCTGTGGCTGAGGATACGATCAAGCAAATAAGTTGTGAGATTGAGAATGTGATGAGTATCAGTACTAATGATGATGCAAAAGTTGGAGATGTTAGCAATGTGAAACCAATGACTATCAGTACTAATGATGATGCAAGAGTCGGTGAAGTTAGCAATGTGAAACCCAAGAGGAAGTATGTGAGGAAGGCTAAAGTGACCGGAGAAGAAGCGACCAAGGTGGCTCCGGCAGCACCTAAGCGCCGCGGACGCCCGCCAAAGAAGCAACAACAGGAGGTTGCAGAGACATCAATAGTTTGTCATATTGGTAGTGAAAATGGTAACAATGATGATGAAGAGATGGTGATGAAGAGCAGTGCACCAAAACGCAGAGGTCGCCCACCAAAGAACCCAGATGCACCAAAAGCTAAGAGAAGCAAGAAATTAGCTGAAGGGACAGAAACTGAGGTGCTAGGAAAAGCAATAAGTGGGTCACCAGAAAAGATAGCTGAGACTGAAACTATGGAGGTGAAGGAAGGCAATAATGGAAGTGATTTTCCAGCTGCAATATTGGTGTGATATTTAAGTTATGTTTTGCAGAGATTTTAAATGTTTGTGTTGAATAAATATTGGTTTCTTTGTCTGTGCGGACTCAACTTTCTGAGCACAGTTTCTTGTGTTTTATTATGTTTTAATGGTTTGTTTGGTTTTTAGTTTATGGGTACCAAGTTTGTTGCTGATGTAAAATCATATCCTAAGTTGTACTCATGTGTTTTTATTATGGTATCTCATGGTTTTAACCTGTTTCTTCTTCTTCTATTCTTTTTTTCTTTTTTCTTTTTTATTTTTTTTATGTATGTATGTTTCTTCTTGCTTTAATTGTCTTTAAAAGATTTACTTTTTTAAAACTTCTTTTTCTTGGAATATTTTCCATGTATAGTTTTTTTTTATTATGTATTTTCACATGTATTTAATATTATTAATAAAAATGTTTAGGGATGAAAATGGAGAAATTTCAATATTCTAATGATTTCATTACAAATATTAATATTTTGTACATCTTAAAGATCATCCGAAAAAAATCGTTTAATTTTTTCCGTGAGATTTGATGTATTATATATAATAAGTTTTTGTAACTTGATAGTGAACACTAAAAATCGTAAATATAAATTTTACTCCTTTAAATCGATAAATGTAAGTAAATGTATTATGACATTGGAATAGATCTATTTTCTACCCTAAACATTTTTACTAGTTATAAAAAATACATGTAAATAAAATACATGTGTGAATCTTCTTCCTTTCTTGTAGAAGGTTTTTTTTTTTTTTTTTTTTTGAAAGAAAGGAAAAACTTTTTTAAATTCTTAAT
>JAYMTF010005904.1:0-10972 GCA_036897485.1 Pelargonium nanum | reverse complement strand
TTGCATATAGCTTTAAATTGCCTATTCTTGAAATGGGTCCCATTATCGCTAATGATAGCGCATGGGCTTCCAAATCGTGCAAGCACGTTGGATTTCAAGAATTTTACCACAATTCTAGCGTCATTTTTAGTCGTGGCCACAACCTCAACCCACTTGGACACATAGTCCACCGCCATCAAAATGTACTCCTTGCCTTGTGTTATGGGGAACGGGCCCATGAAGTCTATACCCCAACAATCGAACACCTCTAGTTCTAGGATTCCGTTCTGCGGCGACTCATATCGCTGGTTGATTTTGCCTGACTTCTGGCACATATCACATTGCATCACGAACCAATAGGAATCCTTGAACAAGGTTGGCCACCAAAACCCAGATTGAGTGACCTTCTCAGCAGTCCTCCTCCCCTTGTGGTGGCCCCATAAGGAGAGTCATGGCACTTGCTCAGGATCATAGGCTGCTCCCCTTGTGGTTGCCACTTATATATTATCGTTTTAACTTTTTTGAAGTCGACTTCAATTCCTCTGCGTGTAATCATGAAACCTTAAAACTTCCATGCATGCACCTCGTAGGTGCATTTTTCTAAATTGAGTTTCATTTTATATCAAAATAAGGTTTTAAAGGTTTCTATGAGGTCAAGCACATGTTGTGCGCCATTTTTTAGACTTGACTAACAGGTCATCTACGTATACATCTACATTTTGCCCTATCTAATTGGCGAACATGTGGTTTACAAGTTGCTGGTAGGTGGCTCCCGTGTTCTTTAGGCCAGAGGGCGTCATCTTATGGCAGTACGTTCCTCTGTTCATTATGAAAGTTGTTTTCTCCTCGTCTTCTTAAGCCATATTTATTTGACTGTGTCCTCATAACGCGTCCATGAAGCTCAAGACTTCGTAGCATGAGGCTATCGCCCAACTGATCGCTTTTCGACAACAGGTATGGTCATGCTCTATTGAGTTCAGTGTAGTCTACCCACAACGTCCACTTTCCATTTGGATTTTTTACCAAGACCGAGTTGGCATGGCATTTTAGATATTTTACTTTCCGGATGAAACCGGAAAGGAGTAGGCGGTTAACATCCTTGACCATGGCATTCTACTTTTCGAGGTTGGAGAGCCTTCTCTCTTTTGTATTAGCCTTACGTCTAGGAAGGTGCTTAGCCGGTGGCTGATGATGTCTCGGTCGGTGTCTGACATGTCTTCCTTTTTCCATGAAAAGGTGTGTTTTTCTTTAAAAATTTTGACGACCTCTTTGCCAATTTTTTCATATAGCGCTAATCTAACTTGGGTTTTATGTCCTCCTTTTCTCCTATTTGAGTTGTTCACAGCTCGATGACGGGCTCGTTTCTGGCTTTGGCGGTTGTGAGAGACTTCTACGTCTACGTATCTGATGTCCTCGGCGGTGTTTTCTATTTGGAAACACCATTTTGCTACTACTTGACTTCCTCAAAATTGGCCTACCCTATGGGCTTTTGGCCATTTGAGTATGAGGTATTTGGTGTTGACCTATATGTTTAGCTGGGTCGTCTTAGAATCATATTGAAGGGTGATGCAGTTTAGATAATGGTGAATAGGGTAGCTGTCTTTACTATTGTGTTGCACTCGCCTATTGAAACGGACATGTCAATTATTTTTATCATAGGGATGTGAGATTCTCCGACCTCTTTGATTCTTCTATCTCGAGAGGAGATTTTCTTTAGGGATCCCCATCTGGTCGAATCACGCCCAGAATACGATCTTCGTCGACTTACTAGTATTATAAAGGGGGTCTTCATGCGGGAGGTGGATTCTGACCACATATTCTTTGCCAAAGTTGATCGTCAGGTAAGGATCTCTTTACTCCTTCTTGGGTCTTCCGACTGCTCAATTCACATCAGGTTGACCAAATGTTGTTTCCTCCCCTGGGTTTTCCATTTTGAGTAATCGTCCTGTTCCAACTTTCTCTTGGTCGATCCTACAAAATAAAGATCGCCTTTTTAGGAAGCCTCTCCAATGCTAAAGTTAGCTACCATTTCAGGAATATGTCTTCCACTTTCTTTGTAAACGAGTCTCTTACCTCTTTTACCTTTGATTCCTCTTACTTTTACTATTTTCTAGTTTATGCGGCATTGATGATATCCTATACTGATGTCATCTTTTTGCGTCACTACTGGTATGATGCCTAATAGAAATTCACAACTGTAGTTTGTTGATTGATGTTATAGACATCCTGGTACGTAGACATCGGTGAAGCAGGGAACATATATCTAGAGGGATTAACCTCAGCATTGCGTAATTCTCGTAAGTTGCATGGCTTTTTTCCTAGGTTGCGCTCAAGTATGGAAGCGATCAATATATTATGTGGTGAGATGCTCGAAACTAGAGATGGAAGATTTGGGAAGCTTGTTGAGGCAATCTTAGGTGTTTCCTCTTAGGGTTGGCGCAAAACTTTTGAGCTTCAAGGCATTAGTTACTTGGTAACAAGAGTTTTTGTGCAGATGAAGTTGTCAAGGTGGTGCTCAGGGTCTCATTTCTCTTCGTATTTTTGGATTTTGCGATCTCTAAATCCCCTAAGAACACCTTTCTGCTTATGTTCTCTAAAAAATGACGTCCTATCATCTAACTCGGGAAATTCGATTGCTTTTTAGTCAAATTAGTAGCTCGAAATGTATGCGTTTGTTTCTTCTTGGACACCTATTTTCCTCATATTGTCTTCGCTAATGCTCGTTCACGTCAGGTTCACTAAATGTTGCTTCACACCAGGGAGATAAATTATGTGTTGTTTTAGTGAGAACCAAAATCATAGTAGATCAAAATCAGTGAGTAAGAAGAAAAATATTGTTTGCTACAATATTATTCAATAAGGTGTGAATTGTTGCTAAAGGTAGATTGATAGTTACCAACGTATAGTTGGCTTACTCGGGAGCTGCATGTCATGTGACACCTCGAAGAGAATGGTTTTATCAATATGAACCTATCTCAGAAGGATTAGTGTATATGAGAAATTGTTTTTCCTTGAAGATCCTCAGTGTTGGCATTGTCATATTGGAGATGTACGATTACAATGTCTATACAATAAAACATGTACGACATGTAGAAGGCCTGATAAAGAATCTACTGTTTGTAAGAGAATTGAAATTCACATTTAAAATGAAATATTCATTCTCATTAAAGTCACGCTTGTGACTATGAATACGAAGAAACTTACTTCAAGTTGTACTTGCTTATTGGTGAAACATATCAAGCAAGAGAGTTTACGGATTCAACAACCAATTTGGTAAAAGAATCAATGATGATGTGGCATTGGAAGTTTGGTCACATGTCAAAGCAAAGTTTGGAGATTCTTTCCAAACTAAAGTTACTCTTTAGGCTTAACTCAATAAAACTACCATTCTTTTAGCACTACGTTACTGATAAGAAAAGCACATTGAATTTCTATACATTAACTTCTAAGAGTAAAAATATCTCAGATTCAACCCACTATGATGTTTGGGAAACACCAATTTTTTCTCTAAGAGGAGCAAAGTATTTTGTTTCATTCATTTAAAATTTCTCAAAAACATATTGGGTGTATCTAATCAAGAGGAATTCACTTATGTTTCAAGTCTTCAAAATGTTAAAGATGTGGGTGGAACTTGAACTTAAATAGAAGGGTTAAAGGCAAAAATGGTATCCAAACTTTGGTTGGAAACCCAATTTAGTACCCAATCTATGATTGTACCAGAGTTAGTACCCCCACTTCGATTTTGAACCCAATTTAGTACCCGCCATCACATCCCATTAACATAACCGTTAACTTTGTCCACGTGTACCAGTCTTGCCTATGTGGAATTTTTTTTTTTGCTGAGGTGGACGTTTTTGACACACTCTTCATTAAATGACGTGGATAATAACTAATTTTTTGATTAAAAGATAAAATTGAAAATAAAAATGTCATGTTGCAACTTTTTTGTTCTTGTTCGTTGATGGTATGATTGAAACCACAAAACAAATTTACTCTCCGGCGAAATTGATAACTCGTATTTTATACTAGTTATCCGAGCCTAAATCATGACTAAACTTGCAATGTCTTAGTGTATTTTGCCTTATTTTGTACCTAATTCCGCTCTTTATTGCATCATATCACTATTTGTCATCACGTCATGGACTTTGTGGAACATTTTGGTATTTTGGTGTAAATTGGTGTGTTTTATATGCTTATTAGCTCATTTTTGGTAGATTTTACGCTTGTGGTTTATTTCATGTCAACTTCAGGTTGCACAAGCTAAATGACGCCAAAGAGGGTAGCTCGGGAAAATAAAAAATGCACCAAACGAACATCAGGTTAGTAGCGCTGCGGTGCCACATCAGCAATGTCGCGGCGCCACATAGACAAGCCACCGCCGCAGCGCCAGCACATCCGTTGACCCAGCGCCGCTGACGTGGACATTAAAGACGCGCCGCCGCAGCGCCAGGCCAGGACGCCGCGGCGCCACTGTGCTGATTCTATTTAATTGAAATTTTCATTTCATTTCAAAGGATTAGGTTTTAGTAGCCACCATTCTTCATTTCCAGCAGCTTTTCAGAGAAAAAAAGGAGGAGAGGTCAGAGATAGTGGAGGCTCAAGAAGTGACGATTTTGTGCTTAAGATTGGTGATCATCCATTTTCTTTACCTCGAGTCCCCTATTGAGGGATTGTAAGCCACGTGAACTCAACTTTGCTTGTTGTTTGTATTAAACAATTGTCATTATTGTATTCGAAAAATCATTTTAATTGCGATTTGGATGATGGATTATAATATGATCATGTTTAGTTATTTAGCTTGTGATTTGGTTGATTGCATTTCGTCTATGAATATGGTAATCGGCTAGTGTGTAGTTGGGATGTGATGTTATTGTAATTATGTAATTGAAATCAAAGATGGATTAATATGTTGAATGTTGGGATTCTTACGTTTTGCTATTCATAATGCTATCGAGCGATTCGACGAGGTCGCTTCGGTTGATCGTAGCGCGGAGTGTTATCTATACAATGGAAACACTCCACGCGGATCAAAACGTAAGGGAGAATGGGTTTATTGCAGTAGAATGCCTTAAAACCGTTCTCCGCCCGATTAGGCTATGTCCGTCATGCTAGGGTGTATGTATTCCCCTTGCAGTGATATGCTTGGGGAATGCAATTACGTGCGGGTCGGTGGAGGCCGACGTATTCACCTTAAGAATAGGTGAGTCCTTACCGGGATAACCGATGAAACCTTTGGCTGGGTAAACTCGACATCATCATAATAACACATCTTGGATAATTAATTACATTAATAACGTAATTTAATCACATCCCAATCAATCCTCTCTCTCATTAATTGTCAATTGAAGTTTGAATTTAATTTGATTTAATCTTGATTTGATCCATAAATCACTCTCTTTGACTCCATTAGCCAAAGTCAACTTTTCAAAACCAAAATCTTTTATTTTAACTGTCTAGACCTAGGTTGACAAGACTTAATTAATCAACAATTCTAAGTTCACCAGCTACCAAATGGAGCTTGTCAAAGCTCCAGCTACTTGGTAGTGGTGGTGTTAAAGACCACTTTTTGGTGCAGTACGGTGCCAAGACTTTAGTCTAAGTCCTTGTACATAATACAGGACTTGAAAAACATGGAGCTCCTAGTTGAGCAAAATGTGGCGTAGCAAGAAGGGTTTCGTCACCTTCTGCATAAAAAAAAACAATTCTAATTTTACCGACCAAGTCCTTGAGGATCGATATCCGGACTTCACCGTCTTATTATTACGAGGTCGACTCCGGTATACGTGACGGACGCACACCAGAAATCGAATGCCACCTCTAAGATCTGAGCACACTCTTCCTCTCAAACTTGAAGCAAACCAAATGAAACACAAAAAGTTCACATGAACAATTCCAAACCATTTTTTTATTCTTCTTTGTTGTAATGATTAACTTGAATTACAAAATAAAAAAATAAGGCAACGCAGATGAGGAGTTGATTCATTGTATGGTTGTATCAACAAAAAGCTACATGGAACATACATAAGAAAAAAAGTTGAAGCCTAGAGAGACAGTAGCTTTGTTGACTTTATTGAGACAAAAATCAGCAAATACTTTGTTGCCTTCCCTGCAGCTTGTTCAGATTTGTAGACACTGCACTGCATTTGTCCAGATCTGTTTAACGAAGTAGCCCAGAATTTCTTCAAAAAACAAAGATCTGAACAAGTAGCCCATAATTTCTTCGTCGCCTTCCCCTGCAGCTCTTGCCGCCACACCTTCACCTTCCCGTCGGCCGATCCGGCGCGAGCTCAGCCCAGATCTGGCGAGCTCAGCCCAGATCCGGCGAGCTCAGTCCAGATTTGGCGAGCTCATATTCGAGGCAGCGGCGACGGCTCTATTATCGCGGCGAAAAGGACAGAGTTGGTGGTGGTCGGAGGAGGAGAGAGTTTGGTGGTTGGAGCGCTTAACTCTATTTTTGTTGTTGGCTTGGACTCTATATTTTGGGTTTGGATGAATTGAAGAAGGAATTGAGTTGAGACTTGAGAGTGATGATGGTGGAAGAGTAGTGATGGCAGAAGAAACTGTGTTTTGTTTTGTTTTTTTTTTTTATTTTCTTTTGTTTTTTGTTTTTTTATAATTTAAAACTCAAGTCATTAAGTTCAGTCTTGCCACATCAGCAACAATTCAGTAAAAATTATACACCTCAGCAGCTCAAAAAAGCCACGTCAGCGAAAAAATCACACGTAAGCGCGAACTGGTACATCTGGACGGTCGTTAACGGAGCTCCTAACGGGGTGTGGCGGCGGGTACTAAATTGGGTTCACAATTGAAGTGTGGGTACTAACTTTGGTACAATTATAAATTGGATACTAAATTGGGTTTTCAACCAAAGTTTGTGTACCATTTTTGCCTTTAACCCTAAATAGAATATCAGTTGTTTGAGAACTAGCATTGAAGGAGAATATGAAAGTGAAGAATTTTATAAATTCTTTCAACAAGAAGACATAAAAAAGCATTTCATGATGGTGCACACTCCTCAACAAAATGGAGTGGTGGATAAAACAATGACAATGTTGAGCACTACTTGTTTGCCAAATTTATTTTTGGAATAATGAATTAATACCTCATATTATGTAATCAATTAGTCTCCTTCACTTCCGATTGATTTAAAGACAATAATAGAAATATGGATAGAAAAATCAATTGATGATTTCCAGTTGCACACATTTGAAAGTGTGAACAGTATATGTTGATTCGAAATCCAAAAAGTGTATCTTCTTGAGGTATATATGTTGATTGTGTCAAGGGGTATTACTCGTGGGATCTCATTGTCCAAAAGATTGTTATAATTAGCACAAATGTCATATTTGTTGAAGATAAGATGCATGTAAGACGAGATGATAGAACATCACTAAGAAGACAAAACTATAGCAATTCAGGTAGAAAAAGATGACACAATTTCTTTTGAAGCAGCATCAATGGTGCGGCACCGTGCAAGATTAGTGGTAAAAAGATATGCTAAAAAAGAAAGCTTTAATTTCAATGAACTCTTTTTTCTTGTCGTTCCAGTCACTACCGTACGAGTCATTCTAGCAATGTGCGGTACATTTGACCTAAATCTAGAATGACTAGATGTCAAAATAACTTTCCTCCCTGATGAACTATCTATATGCTCAGTTAGGAGGTTTTGAAGAAAAAATTAATTTGTTTGGAAATTGAACAAATCTATGTAGGGTCTCAAACAGGTGCCGAGATGTTGGTACATGAGATTTCATTCATATTTTATTGGTCTTTGTTACAATAGACTCATTAATGACCCTTGTATTTACTACAAAAGTTTTGGTGAGGATGATTTGATCATTTTACTGTTGTACGTGGATGAAATGTTGGTCACGGGCCCCAACATTGGTCGAGTTCAAGAATTAAATGCGCAATTTGCTAGATAATTTGATATGAAAGACTTGGAACCAGCAAACAAGATTGTATGGATGTAAATTTAGAAAGACGGAGATGATAGTAACATTTAACTATCTTCGAAGAAATCTTTAAAGCAAATTCTTCAAAGTTTCAACATGCAGGATTGCAAGCCAATATCTACTCCTCTTTCTGTTAATTTAAATTTATCCTTCGAGATGTTTCCTACTAATGAAGCAAAGACGATATAGATGCCTTGAAAATTGTATGCATCAACAGTTGAGAGCTTAATTGTTGTTATGATTTGTATTACACCAAACATTATACAAATAGTGAAAATAGTATGTAGTTCATGGAGAGTGTAGGAAGGGAGCAGTGGAGTACAAAGATGAGAATCTGAGATACATAAAGGGTCCCTCAAATGTTACATTATGTTATGCATGATTAGAGTTTACTATGAAAGGCTATGTGGATGCGTAATATGCATGTAATCAAGACAAAAGCAAATCCACTACGAGTTGTGTGTTTATACTTGTAGAAGAAATTGCAAGCTAAGTTTCAAAGTTGTGATAAGTTCCAACACTTTCTACAATAGAAGCAAAATACATGTCGACTACAGAAGCCTGTAAGGAAGGAATCTAGCTTAAGAGGGTACTGAATGAGCTTAAGCACAATAAAAAAAAGTTATTTTGTATTGTGATAGTGAGAGAATCTTGCATCGTGCAAGAAATCTAACTTTTCATTTCAGGACAAAGTAGATAGAAGCCTGGTATCACTGTTCTTTTCACGTGGTGGGAGAAGGAAGCATGAATATGTAAAAAAACCTACACGAAAGAAAATATGGCAGATGTGTTAACCAAGTCAATAAATACTAACAATTTCACATGGTATCGATCCTCCTATGGCCTAGGAGAAACGTAAATAATATGGTAAGGTAGAGAGAATTGTGTGTAGACAATATTAATTTTCACTCAAGTATCCAAGTGAAAGACTTAATATGGTGAGTAAGCATGCGTGTGTTAAACAATGAGTCTTCTTCATGCTAAGCTTGACATATGGTGGACATTTTTCATGGATAGGGAAATTAGATTGATGAATGAGAACACATGTCTACACTTGTCAAGAGAATTAAGAAGGTTTGGATGAAGGTATGAGGAGCAAGTTCGGCAATCATCCCCTCTAAAATATGGAGTTTGACATATTGTGAAATTCTTATACTTTATTTGTGATTTTTACTCTTAATATTTTAAATCTTCACGTAAAATTTGGTGCCCAATTTCGCTTTCACTAACATTTTCATTTTCTATCAACAATTGTTTGCACTTCGGTTCATTTGATCTTTACAACTTGTCGGTGTTTTGTGATGATTATTGACCGTGTTTTTGGAGGGAGTCCAACGATGCAGTTTCGTGGCGGCCTTCTTTTACGGCCTAGGTCTAAGCAAGTAAGTGAGTTTTTTTATATCTATTGATACACTAGAGTTAGCTCATCCTTTTGAACCCAAAATCTCACCTAATCTCCGATTCAACAAGATTTGAACTCGCGACATCTTATTGAAAGATGTTTGTCTAAACCATTGAGTCATCCCTATGGAACGGAAGTAGGAGGCTTTGACATACATATACCTCAAGCATGAGGCATTCAAATAAGATTTTAGTGCAACCATAAATGCATGTTAGTTTAAATATACTGAATTATGCAAGTCGAGCTACTTGTGTCATTGATTAGTCGTTCAATTTTCTTGTTCTTGTTACAACTAATTAGATTCGTCTTTCACTAGTTTATGCCCCAATATCTTTCTGGACCGTAATGAAACGTGAGAGAACTTGATTCTCTGTTTGCTTCCTTGGAAAAAATGCCCCCATCTCCATGATATTATTAAGATTTATATATGTATGTTGTATGGATACGTACTGACAATATTATATGCATTATTAAGTGTATATATAGCTAGGTTTGTGGTGAAGACAAATAGCAGGAATAAGAGCAGCTGTGAAGCTTCCTCCTAGAAGCTCTCTCTCTCTTTCTCTCTTTCTCTCTCTAGCTCACTTTTCCACACCATCACTTTCCTAGAAGAAAATACAAGGAAAAGGGCTTGAAAATGTATGCACCAAAGTAGAAAAAATCTATTTCAATTCAAGTTGTATTCTTACTTTATAGTTTCATCATCTTCTTCCTTTTCTTGAATCCTTAATTAGTTAGATTTTATGATAAACTATAAGTGGTGTTATAATATATATTATCTTCGTTTTTTTGTTTTTGTTTTTTATGACATAGATTTAAAGCTGCATGCAGCAGGTAGGTTTAGTCCTATGTAGATATATTATGTGTGTTACATTTGAAATCCATTATTTTGATGGATTGAAGTTTAGATGTAAATAATATCAACATATCGATATGGATCTTCATGTTTTTCTCTGTGTTTGTGTCTATATATACATATATGACAAAAAGGAAAAGAAATGAGTGCATGTTTCTTTCCATCTTTCACTTTTTTTTCTTCTCTTAATTATTTATATTTCCATATTTTAATTTATGTTTCGAGCTTTGAGCCCTTTTTTTGTTACTAATTAAACTTATAGGGAAGCTGATGGGTTGCCTGAAGGAGGTGGTGCTGGCTATAAACTGGTGTTGCCTGAAGATGGGTATGAATGGAAAAAATATGGCCAGAAATTCATTAAAAGCATTGCAAAATACAGGTAATATTTAACTATAATTAATTTATATTAACTTAGCCTTGTTATAATTATATAGTAGAATTTTTGTTATGTTTCTCATATATAAACTAAATTGATCAACTTTCAGAAGCTATTTCAAGTGCGAAAAGAAAAATTGTCCGGCGAAGAAGCAAGCGGAATGGTCAGCGTGCGAGGCGGATAATCTTCGAGTTGTTTATGATGGGATCCACAGCCACGCCTCGGCGAAGAGGGATCAGTCTGGTTCATCTTCTTCAACTTCCATAGCTAACCAGTATGACTTGTTCACACAAGTTTCTACCTGGACTACTACTCATGAAGACACTAACTAAAACAAGATCCAACACCTCCTCTACCTATATATACTCCGTCTCATCATGAATTTGCCTGCACTTTATATATAT